>JAFLHD010017965.1:0-11006 GCA_018856295.1 Blastosporella zonata
TGGATAAACCTGTGACCTGCAGGTACAGGTATGTTGCAGGTGCAGGTTTTGCAGGTACAGGTATGGTGTTGCATATTGGCACCTGCAAGTACACCTGTGCTGCACCCTAAATACAATATAGTTGCTTTTCCATCATCTTGAAGAAGCATACTGAGGCATCCTTATCTGATCACTCAGTATCAGACCATCTAGGCTAGTCCATCAGGTTATGGGCCCCGGGCACTACACTTGGATCAAGGATACAGCAACTCACCAGTAGACTCCATTATCATAGCATACAATGCATAGATTGACAGGCATCAATCACTTGCCAGCTCACCCAATCACAGCATGTCAGATGACCAACCATGCAGATCTTACAACATGAATTGGCCACAGTCTCCACGTCAACCACCATGACAATGAGAGACACCACCCCACATTGCACAAGGGCAACAATGGAACCTGCACCCAGTGCCGCCAGCCCCAGTCCAGAGTTTTACTACACTTCCACCTTTTGATTCTTCACAGACCTTAATTTCTCCCACTGTACAGCACCTTCACCATTGCTTACCATCACTTACCTCAGCTTTTAATCCTTCTCAAAACTCTCATTTTCCTTTGTCTTACCAGGTTCCTCAAACACCTTTAATTTTACCTACATTACATGCACTCACCCTCAATCCTCAGCAAATCTGCCCTTCTTTCACTACCCAGACACAGATACAATCAACCATTGCACTCCCTGCTGTCATTTCATTGTCCCACCAATTGTCCCCAAATCAATCACAACATTCAACTATTCACCATAGATCAAACACCATCTTACCACGTCATTTCCCTCTTCCTTCTTCTAGAGCCTCTTTCTCTGCACCTCCCACCCATTCCCTCTCATCATCTCATGCTCATCATAATGCTTTCTCTCATCACCATATAGTATGACCAGATTCCATTCACTCTGCCCCTGCCATTCTCTACCAAAATACTGTACCAAATGCCTTATCTTTCACATCACCTGTCTTCTTTACCAATCAACTTATTAATCCTTTTCAATCCTCACATCTGAGTTCTGCTCATCTGAACCCTCAATTACAAATTCCAATTCACCAACTTCAACCGCTTCCAGCTGTACAACCAGTCCTACCTGTCTTACCACCCGCCACACCAAACATTCTGCATGCTCTTATTACAACCACACCCCACAAACTTCTCATCTTCTTCTTTGTCCAATGCTTCTTCTCTACCTTCCCTTAATACCGTACCACTCCTCTGCAACTCTGCCGACTAGGTGCATTGGGAATCTGCCATGACAAGGATGATATCCACTGCCAATCTTTGTGGTCACATTTGTCGCATTCCAAACATTGGCGACCTGATTGACCCTACTAGCCAATTTGTTCTCCCTCCACCCTACAACTTTCATTCAACACATGAGGAAATTGAGATGTACCGTATCTTCTGGAGAGACAATGACATTGCTGATTACATCCTGGTTGGATGGCTTGCCCATAATATTGCTGTGACATTACCCCCAAAATGCTCTGGACCCTATGACCTGCCAAACCAAACCACCAGGGAGAACCTTGCCTTCCTGAAGAAACATTATAGCATCGGGCATGCTGCAGCTGCAGACAATGCTAAATCCAAGGTCATATCCTCTGCTTGTCATCCTGGATCTGTAGCACAATATGTTGCCAACTGGCAATTAGCTATCAGTGAGCTAGCTGGATCAGAGTGGGATTTCATTGGCTTTGAGAAGACACAAAATTTTGTCAATGGCCTCCCTTCCTCATCTGGCTGGATGGTCCTTTGCAATCATGTCCACACATGGTGGCACAACAACAATACTCTTGACAATGTGCCATTCACATTTGACACACTTGCCAGTGAGGCCTTAGACATCTACTAATCCAACAGATTGAACCAACAATGCAATGTCATTTGCAGCAGCATTCTCCTTTCAGTCGCACCAAACACTTCACTCTCCACCAAAAACACCCCAAATGTCACCTCTACCCCTGACTCTACTGAGCACATACATCCTCAATACTTGAACTGCAGATCAATGGGTCATACTATCAAACAATGCTGGCAGAAAGGTGGCAGCATGAAGGAGCACCGTGATACCTCTCGAGCTTGTGCGAGGGCCAACATTGCTACTGATATTGAGACAGTTACGACTTCACTACCTACTGTTGAAGAGAGTGACAAAACTGATGTAATCAACTTAGCAGAACAGTTCAATGAAATGCCCATCTCTGCTTACTTGACCAATACCAGTGAATCCACGCCTACCCTCCTGCATACAGCCTTTGTCCAAACTCAATCACCTGATGCACTTGCACCCATCTTGTCAAGGTTCAATGCAATTCTGGATTTGGGATGCACGACACACATTTTCTGTGACAAGAAAGTATTCTGGACCTACAACATGGCAGGTGCAACAGCTGTTGGTACTGCCAATTGTGGCACACTTAATACACTTGCACGCAGGGAGATTTGCTTCTGGACTCACTCAAATGGATCACGCATCACTATCATCCTGAATGACTGTCTGCATGCACCAGACGTGCCCATCAACCTCCTCTTGGTGGGGTCTATGGTTGAGCATAACCTACGACTGACTTTTGAACGAGGTTGCACAACAATATTCTTACCATGCAAGGGTTGTATTTCTGCAACAGTACATGACAGGCTCTCATTCCTCTTTTGCAACTTCAACAACAATCCCTTGCTGCCATCCTTGATTTTACATCTTTCTCCAAAGCATCTTCTTTTCCTTCCAATGCCAACAATATCACTGCTCATGAAACTCAGGCCCTTAATGAATATTGCACGTACACCAACATTGGCTTTGAGGCTCTTGCATTGCTTTCCAAGAAACCATTTGACCTTTCAAAACCTCCCGAGAACTTCCACAAAGCAACACATTGCCCCGACTCTAAAGTGTGGTGGGATGCCATGCAAGGCAAGATTGCCAGCCTTTGCCAACAAGGGGTCTTTCAGGCCTCATCTCTCCTACCTGGCAGGAAGCCAATTGGCCTCTGATGGGTCTACGCCCACAAGCACAACCCTGATGGCTCTATTATCACTGGCAAAAAGAATGCTTGACTTTGCATGCAGGGATTCAGCCAAAGACCTGAAGACTATGGCATGAGCTACGCACCTGTCACTGAAATGATGAGCATTTGAGCTACACTAGCCTATGCTGCACTCCACAATCTCCATTTTTTCCCCTTTGATGTCAAAACTGCATTCCTAAATACTCCTCTTTCTCACAAAGTCTACTGCAAACAGATACCTGGCTTCCCTGAAGTGGACCCATCACTTCTATACCTACTGCTTTAAGCCTTATATGGGCTTAAACAGGCATCTCACAAATGGTACCAGCTTCTCTGTAAAACCTTGGAGCTCTTAGGCCTTGTGTGCTGCAATGTTGATTGCAGAGTCTTTTATGGCTACTTCACTCCTCCATTCTGATGCCCCCAGAAAACTCACCATTATTTTTCATATTGTGCATCCACATTGATAATGGCCTCAATGCTACAAACTCTGTTGAACTCTATCTCTGGATCATCTCGGAGCTTAACAAGCACTTTGAGGTTATCAATCAACACCTGGTATTACTCTACCTTGGCATTTGCATCGACCACGACAGAAGTACCCACAAACTCTGGCTATCCCAGAAGGGTTTCATCAACAACTTACTCACCACATACAATCTCCTGGAAGCAACAGTCACATGCATACCACTTTCCCATCTACTCAACTCTTTACCATCACCTCCACCCAATGCCCTTAACAAGATTGATGACAATGACATCAAGGTTCATTATCTACCTCAGCCTCTCTACACGTCCCAATCTTACATTCACTGCAATGTATCTAGGCCAATACAACACCTCTCCCTCACGTAAAGTAGGTATTTATATCATAGTTCCTATTGTACTTAGTAGCACAATAAGGGATAAGTATAGGAGGCCATAGTGTCATAAGAACAAGAAAGGTGTAGATCTGAGCATCTAAGATACCAAAAAGAACAAGAGTGTATTGTGCTGGGCACAGGGCCACAGCGAGAGAAGGACGTCAAAGGTTTGTGATCCAATACTCCCCCTCAAACCAAAGTTGTCAGTTAAAATCCAAGTAAAGCAGCAAAACTTTTTGCCTTTGTGCTAGATAGGGCCTTTGTGAGTGTATTGGCTGTCATGTCATCAGTAGAATAGTAAACAAGGTTTATGGTGCTATTTTCAATGACAAATTTGATGAAGTAATATTGAATGTTGATATGCTTGGTCTGCATGTGAAAGTTGCCATTTGTGGCAATGGCAATGGCAAATTGGTTGTTGCAGTGGAGTGTTGTAGGAGAAGTGAGTGGCAAGAATACTTTGCTAATGAAGTTTTGAAGCCAGAGTGCTTCACGTGCTGTGTGAGTGGCCGTGATGTATTCAGCCTCTGTGGTCAAGAGCGTAACAAGCTCTTGCTTGTGTGAACTCCAAGAGATGGCTTTGCCATTGATAATGAAGGCGTAACCAGAAATTGCATGCCTGTGTACCTGTGAGGTGCTGTCTGTATCTGTGTATCCTTCTAGGCCCTCCTTCTTTTTCCCAAAGGTGAGTCCCCAATTCTTTGTCCCTAAGAGATAGCAGACAACTCACTTCACTGCCTCCCAGTGTGCCAGTGCTAGGGTGTTGAGGTACTGTGAGAGTGTCGAGATAGAAAAGGCAATGTCAGGTTGTGTGCCAATGCTTACATACATGAGGAAGCCAATGACCTCGCTATAGGGGATGCGCTGCATGCATGCTACTTTGCAAGTGGGTTTGCATCAGTGAAGTTGAATTGTGCAATGATAGGGTTGATGTAGCTCTGCTGTGAGAGCGTGATGGTGCAATTTTTTCAATTGCAGGTGACCTGGATTCCAAGAAGCTAGCTAATGGGTCCAAGGTTTGTCATGGTGTAGACAGTGTTGATTTTCTGCTTGTATTCATTGAGTGGGGCTTGAGTTGTGCTGGTAATGGTGCAGTCATCAATGTGGATTGTGAGAATGAGAGTGTTGTTGGCATATCAAAGGTAGAAGATGCCATGGTCATACTCAATGTGTTGAATCCAAGGTTAGTAAGGGCACAGTACAGTGACTGATACCAAGTGCACCCACTCTGCTTGAGTCTGTAAAGGGCCTTCTTCAGTTCTGCAACATGTGTATGAGTGTCATAGCCAGATCCAGGTGGGAGCTGCATGTAGATAGTTTCCTCAAGTTTGCCATTGAGGAATGCTGAATTGAAGTCAAATACTTTGATTGGGCAGTTGTGGCAGGCTGCAGTAGCAAGGACAGTGTGTAAGCTGGCAAGTTTAGCAACTGAGGCAAATATTTCAGTGTAGTTGATGCTGTAGACCTGCGTGAAGCCACGAGCAACAAGTCGCACTGATGAGACACACCCCAAGCTGGGCATGTATTCATTACAAAAGTCCCTAAGGGTTCTTAAGGGCCAGCATTTCCAACCATTACTTAGGAGGCACAAACCCCTATCAAAACAGTGGTTTGCTAGGCTACTCACGCACTCAATAAGCAATTGGTTTGACACTATAATCTGTTGATGACCAGTTTGGTCTTTTCTCATCACTATCTTTCTTACCCTGTTTCCCCTTATCTTTTGCTTGACTGTTAATTAAAGGTTTGACACCCTCGCTAATGGTTGATTGGCTTTCTTGTCTATTGATTTCATCATCTCGCTTATTACTCTTATTCCATTTATCACTCTTTTTCTTAGTTACACCACATTGTGGTGACCTCTAACTACTTACGCAACTGCTTTGACTTCTACAAATCTTACAATTACTCCTATCTATTACTACAGTGTACTTACTATATTGCGGCAGTTTTTGCTTCTCATACTGTTTCAAATGTATTTAAACTGTATTATTCTACTACTACAAGACATAATATACCACAGATCAGGTACCACTCAGCCTTTAGTGTCATCTTCTTTAACATTTCTGAAGTGGAACTACAAAAGTTTCAAGGATCTCTCAACTCTTATACCATCCTCAAGGACTCTGTCAGTCCTGTATCTCTTAAAGTCACTAGTAACCATCACTAGTACTAGGTAACACATCTTACTCACTTTATTATTTTCACTGATACTCTAGGATTATATATCAGAGTTCAATCAGCTTACTTTTGAAATCTATTTGAAATTGTTTCCCTTGGTTGTCACACTCAAAGACTACCCAATAACATTCCCCTCATTAGCACTTCCTATTCACTACATCATTGGAATTTGATACACTTTGCTGTCTTCCTATTATAAACAGTCTTTCAAAATCCTTCCAAAATCCACTCCATCACTACATCTTTACTGCGACTACTTGGTTATTGACTCACTCCATCCCTTTCTATTCAAAATCTATTCAAAAACCTGGACACTCTTAGCAGTTGCTCTGCATTGCATCCATGGCATTAGCTCTTGAAACCTTTAGGATGACTAATCTGTTTCAATCCCCCCCTCTATTGCAAAGTGAAACTATAACAAAGCTCTGAGTACAAATTGCACTAACTAACCAGCCCACTTGTTCTATTTGTTTCTACAAAGGCCTCAAAACATTCTACCCTATTATCCTCAGCCATTAGCCCACACAGTCACCACTCTGTTAAACCTGACTTACCTCTACACTCTTACCTGACTCCTTTCTGTTTCGGTATTACCCTTTTGACTGCCTACTTATAGTCTAAGCCATGTGCCTTGTCATCATCTGGAGCCCACCACAAGGGGTTTCTAGATTTTTTTCCCAACAATAGCTAACATTCCTTACTAGACCTGTTCAAAAAAGATCACACCACAGCACTCAGGAGAGCAGTCACCAGTTCAAGCACTACCTTCTACTATCCCTCCCAATAGCCCTGTTATCAACCCATCTCTCGAGGTTGATACCTCATCACAATTATTACCTAGAGACTATTTGTTTTAACTTAACCGAGAAATTGCTGCAGCCAAAAACTTACCTGCTGACAATATCTATCCTGCTTTCAGGCCAGATTCACTCCATCTAACAGCTAGTCTATTAGACAAGCAACTACCTAAAATTCCCACCTGAAACACTATCCCTAATTTGCCTATGGCATAAGTACATTATAAGGCAATACCAATGCCAGCTAGAGGCCATGGTACCGCTTCCTCATTCAATCCTAGTGAACCAAGAGAATTACCCCGTTACTTCACCAAACTCAAATTCTTATTCACATCTTGTGGAATTACAGACAACACCAAAAAAAAAGCACTAGGAATCTATTATGTGGATTACAACACTTCAGAACAATGGCTGTCTATTTTGGAGTATCAGCCTTTTGGTCAGGTTTCAAATGTACAACCAGCCACTCTCTATTCATACAATGACTGGAAACTAGCCATTATTTCCCTATACCCAGGCACTAACACTGCTACAAAATACAGTATGGCAGATCTAGAACAAATTATGGGTGAAGCAGCTCGAACCAATATCAAGACTATTCTGACTACTATAGGAAATTCTACCAAGTCAGTAAATGGCTTAACGACAGTGGCTGAATGGGTTCTCTCAAAAGGGATCACTTTTTCCAAAATGGCTTGGGACTCAACCTATGGTCCAACATACAGCACAGACTCAGTATTGCCAAAAGAGACGTTAGACCAGGCGACCTATACACTATGACCCAAATGAAAGCAGCTGCCAAATTTGTCCTTCATGGTACCAACACTTCAGTAAATGGTACTCAATACTTGGACTATACACTCAAAATGACACATCATATTTTGGACAATCCAAAACCACTTCCCCCATTCCTGCAGTAAAAACTGAAGAAACTAATAAATGCTTTGCTAATATGGATTACAAATTAGAAACTGTTCTGGCAACACTACAAAAGCTCACTACAAATGGCAACAATATCAATGGAGGAGGCATATGCAATGGTTGCTGCCTTTTCTGTGAAAAGACAGGTCATTCAATACATGGCTGTTTTGAGGCCAATCAATATATACAAAGTGGACGAGCTATTCAAAGGGACAACAAGATAACCTTGCCATCTGGAGCATCTATCCCTGGACTATTTGCCCCAGGAGTCACTTTACAATCTAAACTCAACGACTATCACCAAAATCATCCTGGTCAGACAGCCGCCAATACACTTTCAGGCAACACTAGACTAGACAAGACACAATTCTCAGGCATTTGAGGACTAGCCACGACAATGCTATATGGCATCTGTGGCAATACTACTGAGAATGTAACCCAATCCAATACCAACAATACAGCAGGAGCATCACAAGTTATAGGCAATCAAATTTCAGCACTTCAACAAGAAATACAGGCCTTACAGAAGAAACAAGACCTATTTGATGGTTTCAAAATACCTCGGGTCAAACCATTTTCAAAAAACCCTTCAGTAAAGAGTGGTCCTTCAGTAACCTTTGAAAAGGAACCTGCGGTCAAACCCACAGCAAATAAAAATAAGGCACATGAAAAACCCACTACAAATCCAAGCCCCATTCCACCTATTCACCCCTACGCTAGTGCAAACCCCAGATTTCAGCCAACAAATAACCAAAACTCAACAAATCCTATGGATTGCCAAAATGATCAAGGGGCTTATTGCAATAAAGCACCTATTGCTGATCTTCACAAATCTAAAGACATATTTGACAAATGCCTCAGCACCCCAGCCACGTTAACCATTGGAAAACTATGTGGTGTATCAGTCAAAATACAGAACCACTTTTGACACTCTACTTCCCCAAAACAATTAGTCAATGTCAACAATACCAAAGTTGCAAATATTGCCAATATCAAAACCAAAACCAATTTCAAAAATGATTTTGAAACCAACCCATCTCCTCAATTATCATCAAGACTATCAACTGTTACTAATCCTTACAAAATGTATCATCAAAGCCTTACAAAAAATCTGGTACCAGATAATGTCTATGTGGCTAAAGAATCTAATGCCATTCATACTATCAAAGCCCAACTCAATAACTTTGGAGAAGTCAATTGTATTGTCAACTCAGGATCACAAGTTGTAGCTATCAGCAAAGCTATGGCAGTCAAGTTTGAATTTACTTGGAACCCTCAAATCACCCTCAAGATGGTCTGCGTGAATGGTCAAACTGATGCTACACTTGGTCTAGCTAAAAACATGCCCCTTAATATCACCTTTTTCCTACAATTCCACGTCATTTGAAACCCTTCATACAAAGTCCTATTAGGCCGACTTTTTGATGTCTTAACAAAAAGTGAAGTCAAAACTCAAAACAAGGCACAGACTATCATCACTATTTTGGATCCCAATACAGGCAAAGTCTTAAGGGTCCCTACATTCCCTAGGGATCATCCAAAACCACGCACTACTGAATAGGATTTTTGGACATCAAGATGTAATAGGAGACAGAGATGTTGCATTAACCCTGGAGTTTGACTCCAATACAAACTATCTTTTTGCTTCCTCTTATGCCTTACCAGATACTGACTTATTATTGTCACAGGACAAACTTTCTATGAACACTACACACAGTTCAATGATACCTGACACCTCTCCATCTATTCTATCTTGCTCTATGGACTCTCTACCAGGGCCACTTATACCTGAGTCTATTTCCCATTTCCTCACCTTTATCCAACAATCAGCTGTTCAGTCAACACTCAATATGCCTCTCAAAGGACCGACTCCAAAATTGCTTGCCCTTAAAATGTCAGGACCACAGTCCAAAATACACTTGTTCAAATTAGCACAAGCATTCACTAAAGAGTCACTGGCCTACCTATACTTACACGCAGATAGTGCTCCACCAAACTATAAATTTAACACACATATACCCTTCCCCAAAATCAATACATCCTATTCAATTTATACTGCTGAAACTCAACCACAGCGCAAAGGGGTTCAAGTCAAAAAAAATATAAGCCTGTAACTCTGCGCACTAAGCCAGTGACTGCTAGTCTCCCTGACGGCTTTTAAATCAAACACAATATTATAGGTGATCCACTTTGTGATATCCCTATCCTATCAGCAAATCCCCCTCCCTATATCCTTACAGGTTGCTTCACTCAAGAACAAAAAGATCAGTTTGTCAAAACTCATAACAATGGATTCTTTTTGAAATCTGAAATCAACCTATTCATCCACCTTATGAGCCTACAAAACAAAGGCTTTGCTTGGGAAGACTCTGAATGAGGAAATTTTCAAAATGACTTATTCAAACTGTCAAAATCCCTACTATTCCACACGTCCCCTGGATCAAACAAAACATCCCTATACCACCAAGTCTTTATGATAAAGTCTGCAAGATCATTAAGTCTAAGCTTAAAGCTGGGGTCTACAAACCATCAAATTCAGCCTACTGTTTGAAATGGTTTTGCATTTTGAAGAAAAGTTGGAAGCTTAGGATTGTTCACAGTCTCGAGCCATTAAACAAAGTTACCCTTTGTCATTTGGGAGTACCACCTTTCCTTGATCATGTAGCTGAGTAATTTTCAGGGCAAATATGCAGTGCAATGCTTGATCTCTATGTGGGCTACAATGAACGACAAATCGCACCAAGTTCTAGAGACTTCACTACCTTTCAAACACCCTTTGGAGCCTTATGACTAGTAACTCTACTTATGGGTTGGACTAATTTTATCCTTATCTTTGAAGACAATGTCACACATATCCTACAACCTGAAAGCCCTAAATTTGCTCTATCCTTTATTGACGACATAGCTGTCAAAGGACCAAAAGAATGGGAAAAGACAGGAACTGAAATCACTACACATCCCAAAAACCCTAATATTTGACTCTCTATATGGAATTTTGCCTAAGTCCTTAACAAAATCATCTAGCGTATGCGTTACAGTGGTGGCACTTTTTTAGGGCATAAGCTAGTCCTTTGCACTGAAGAATTCAAAGTGCTAGGACATGTATGCACTCCTTTAGGATGCGTTCCAGACCAGTCTCAAATGGCTGTGATCTCAAAATGGGGCCCTTGTCATTTGCTTTCAGAAGTCTGCACTTCCTTAGG
>JAFLHD010017966.1:0-10920 GCA_018856295.1 Blastosporella zonata
CCAAAGCTGTAACAGTGTAGTAAGTAGGTTGTAGTCAGAGATAGGGGGAATTTTGTGAGATTTGTAAAGGTGAGTATTGCCACGTGAGTGGCAAAAGTCGCCACAATGCAGCTTAACTAAGAAAAAGAGTGATAAGCAAAGGGAGTTCAATAAGCAAAATGATGCTGAAATAATAACAAAATAATTACTGGCGGCTTATAGTGTTTAGCCAATTGGTTACTTACTGTGTGAGTGATTCAGTGAATATCAGGCACTTGGGTATCAAGATCCAATAGTAGATAGGGGCGAGATTCCCACAAACATGTAATGACTTTAATTGTGATGGCCATGGAGGTTGTTGATGCCAATGTAATGATTTTGGATAGGGGGAAATGAATGGAGATCCATGGTGAAGTGATGGAATTTAATGATGGGCCACTTGTAGGCTAAGGTGAAGGGGTATTGAAGATGTTGACAATTGCCTCGTAATCTTGTTATGACGCCAATAGAATTGTCACATATTGAAGGGATAGTGGGGGTGTATTGCTTGGGTTATTGATTGATGGAGTCAATCATTAGGAATTCAAAGGGGGGGTTTTTGTAATGAATGCACGCCTGTATTAGGGTGGGTCTCATCACCGCCCTCGCAGATCTCAGTCAGACAAAATGTTATGGCTGGGAGACTTTAACCAACATCACCCACTATGGGAACCCAATAGCAACCAATCCTTAAATTCTACTCCAGCTGACATCAACCCCATACTCAACCTAGTCCAAAAATATGAAATGGAAATGGCCCTACCTCCCGGCATACCAACGGTCCAGTTGGTGTCTGACCGCTGGACTTGCCCTGACAATGTATGGATATCTCACCATGCGTACAATCTAATCATCAGGTGCAAAACTGAACCAGGGCTTCGCCCCACCCTATCTGACCATTTGCCCATTATAACCAAACTTGCCCTCCCAATGCCCCACACTTCCTCCCCACCCACAAGAGACTTCCTTGACGCCAAGTGGGATGAGATCAACTTGGTCCTTAAAGCGGAACTTGACCACCACTCCCCAGTGTGGCACATCACCTCCATCGAGGAATTTAACGTCAAAGTCACATTACTAATGTCAATCATCCAGGAAACAATTAATAATGACGGACTTGTCCTGTCACGCAAACCAAGCCCCTTTTCCAGGAGATGGTGGAACACTGACCTAACCGACCTCAAGAAAGAACTCAGAAAAGCCAATAGGGAGGCAGCATGCTTTAGCAATGTCTGGGATCACTCATTTAAAGTGACCCTAAAACACCTCAACAACAGGATGGACTGACTAATCAAATCCTCCAAATCCAATCACTGGCTGTCCTGGCTTGAAAGCATCAACCCTCACCAGATTTACATGGCTAACAAATATGTCACCCAGACCTCTACTGACCTCTCATACAAAAGGATCCCAGCCCTCAAAATGACATCAAATGGAACAGAACATACTGCCTCCACAAACATTGACAAAGCCAAAGCCCTAGCTTTGTGCTTCTTCCCTCCCCTTCCCACTTGCACGCCTCCGCTACACACAGCATACCCCAAACCTTTACCAGGCATTATCTTCTTTTCCTGCAAACACATCAAAGCAGCCATAAAACTCCTCAAACCACACAAAGCACCAGGCCCGGACAACATACCAAACGTACTCATCAAAAACTGTTCCAACACCCTCACAGACCACTTCTTCTACATCTTTAAAGCTGTATTTGAACTCAACGCATAGCATGCAAGGTGGCTGACATCCACTACACTGGTACTCAGGAAGCTGCAACGACCTGACTACACGAAACCCAATGCCTACTGCCTGATAGGTCTTTTGAACACCATAGGCAAGCTTTTGTCCACATTGGTTGCTAACAATCTCTCCTACCTAGCCGAAAAACATGCAATGCTCCCCCCGGGCCAATTTGGAGGATGACCGGGGTGGAACACGACAGATGCCATGCACTCGGTCACCCAGGCAGTTAAAGATGCTTGGCGAGCAGGAAAAGTAGCTGCAGCCCTCTTCCTCAATGTTCAGGGCACCTTCCCTAACACAGTCTGAGACCAACTCCTTCACAACATGAGGGACCGTGGGGTCCCCACCTGTTACACCCACCTGGTAGACAATATGCTCTGCAACAGGACCACATGACTGAAATTTGATGATTATACCTCAAATCCCATCCCGATAATAAATGGCACCACCTAGGGCTGCCCACTCTCTATGCTACTATACGCCTTCTACAACACCCCGCTCGTGCAGATCACTAGCCTCAACAAGTCCGAAGGGGCCTTTAGCTTTGTCCACAACTCCATGTTTTTAACTACTGCCCCCACTCTCCAGGAAGCACACAACAGGCTGGCGGACATGATGCACTGCACGGGAGGGGGCTTTGATTAGTCCCTAATGCACAACTCCCCATTTGAATTAAGCAAACTTGCACTGATGAACTTCCCTAGATCTTACAGAGACCCCATTCCCCTGGACCTCACCCTAACTAGGCTCGCAAAAGCCAACCTGCTCCCCATTGACCTCTTATTTGACAAGGTCTTATTTTGGGCTGCCATCCAATTAGCCTCGCTGCCCAAATCCCACCCTCTCTACACCCACATCCAGAAAACTGCACAAAAACTGGTCAATTGACACCACTCACCACTACACTACCTATTTCACACCACCAGAGTTGACCCCACAAAGGTTGAAACAATAGACCCAGTCCATCTACACCTGAACTACAAACTATCCTTCAGAACCAAGATTGACACCAACAGAGAAATTGGCCTTCTCAACACCATCTCAGCCTTTGCCAAAGCCCCAATAACCATATACTGTGACGGTTCAGGGTACAAGGGTGGCATCGGAGCCTCGGTAGTATTATTCAAAAATGGCCACGAGTTAAAGTCACTGCAATATTACCTCAGACCGGAGTCCCAACACACCGTTTACAAAGCAGAAATAGTCAGAATAATGCTAGGCCTCCACATGCTTCACTCCCTCTCAACAAAACTAACATCCCTCACTGTAATAGGAAGTGATAGCCAAGCGACCCTCAGAGGACTTAACAATCAATGCCTGCACCCAGCCCACTACCTCCTTGACAAGGTACACAAAGCAGCAGAGAAGCTACACTCAAAGCAGGACAGGAAAACATGTTCACAGCAATACCGTGAGGCGGCAAACACTGGTGCCCCCCTCTTCGCAAAAACTAACAAAGTAATTAATCTCCAACTGCACTGGACCCCCGGCCACAAGGACTTCACCCCCAACAAATGTGCAGATGCCATTGCAAAAGATGCCACAGAGGGACATTCCAGCCTCCCTAACGCACTCCCAAAGTACCTCTGACACCACCCACTCCCAACCAGCATCCCAGCAGCAAAACAGTACCATGTTGCCACCCTGCAAAAACAATGGAGTTGGCAATGGAAAACATCCCCCAGATTCCCCCGCATGCAGCCCATTGATAGCTCATTCCCCTCAAAATCCTTCTTGAAACTCTCATTGTCACTAGATTGACAGCACTCTGCAATCTTATCCTAACTTTGAACAGGACACGCTTCCCTCAATGGCCATTTGTTTCACATCAGACACACTGAGTCCCCAGCATGCCCACATTGCCGTGGATTGACAGTAGAGACAGTTCAACACTTTCTTGTCGAGTGCCCACACTACCAAAACGAATGGCACATACACCTCCAATGGAAACTCAAACACAGAGCTGAGTCCCTTTCCACCCTATTATCAAACAAGTCAACACTAAAATCTTTGTTTGGCTACATACATGCCACTGGTAGATTCCACAGAGTCCAGTCAGGCCTGGAAAAACTTAGAAACACACAGTATGCAAGACCTAGTACAACCCAGACACACAGACGCCCAGCAGCCCAGCAGCCCAGCCCCCAAACCCCCACTGAACCACCACATGAAACCCCCCCACACCCCTCCCCTTCCAGCTCCCCCTTCCCCCTCCCTTTCCCCCCTCACTCTCCTCCTCCTCCTCCTAAGTCAGCACCCAGCACATATTGCCAATATAGACAACCTCCCACCATTTCCCAGCTCTCCCACCCCCTCTCAATGGTGGTGTCGTAGCTGTAATGCACGACCTCCACTACCATGCCCATTAGGCACTCGTAGCCCATCCCCACCAGCAGAATACACCTAGAAAGAAACCCCAGGGCCTAAGAGGGGAGACAAACTTCAAGACAACATCAAGATATAACAATTGTCGACACGAAACAAACTGCAAAATGGAAAGCTTGTTGAGCCAATTAGCCCAAAGTTTTCACATGACTCAACTTTTTACCTTTTCACAAGCAATTTTATCCTCTTGTTAGGTACCCTGATCATGGAGCGTCTGGGCTGCAAAGACAGGCGAAAGGTTCCCTTTGTGAAGCCATTACTATGGTTTCCTTATCGAGAAGCAGGAGGTACGTACTCACCGACAATATGCCGTAACATAACAGCTAATGACATGCATAGGAAAGGCCTGCTTTGCTTGCAATAACAAGGCTAAGTATCAGGAATTGAACATTGAGCAAACATGTGCTTACTGCAAAGCTGCCATTAATAAATCAGGCCAGCAACTACTCAAACATAATGCTGCACATATCTTGTTTGATTTCAACGTCAATGCTAGCAAGCAACCCTGTGAACTCTGTCTGTGTGCTTCTCCTCTCTGCAGACTTCAGTTGCAGAAAGGAAAGCAACAGATTGATTGGGATAACTCGACGTGTCTCAATCCAACCCAGTTCTCCTACACCATCGCAGCTTGCTCTTCTGAATCAAGTTCTTGCTCTAATGTTCCAGTGCAATGTTGATGGTGTCCTGAGAGTGCAGGGATAGTCTGGAAGTACAATATGAGGGTTCATGTACAATCTGCGCACCCCCATGTGAAGGTCAAAGACTTCAAGGCAGAATGGAAGATAGGCGCTGCTGAGAGGGATGGTTTGAAGCTGGTCTGGGAGGCGTGGAATAGGGCAAGGCAAACAAGAGCATCACGGAAAGCCTCCACCACTCTTGTGATCTTGCAAGCTCACACAGTGGGAAATGCATTGCAGTAAGCCAAATTGATGTGTACAGTACAAATTCTGGCTAATGCAGCTTGTACAGGAGTAACAGAGACAGCGATAGCGAGGACAAGTCTATTTTCTGGGAAGAGTCGGAAGAGGAAGCAGAAGATGATGTGCTTGCTCATGAGTTGACTCTTGCTGTAGGCTCCACTCTCCCAACAGAGATGAGTGCGGGAGTTGCTTCATCTCAAGAGACACAGCTCGTGCCTACCTCAGATGAAGAAGTAAGATCTTTGTGTGCCAATAAACGCGGATAATACTGACCTTGAAAGGCGAGTGTCATGCCAGCCACAACCACTTCCCCCTTCCTCCCTCCGCCTATACATTCTGTCCCAGACCAGACTACAGAAAATGGTAGCACTGAAGTAGCGCCGTCTCCAGATAATAACAACAGACCTGTATTCACTGTATCAGCAAAGCCATCTCGTACAGGTCAAATTCGACACATTTGCAACTACTCACAGATTTCAGCTTGTATATGTGGCATGAATATTGTTGACGAGAAAGGAGAGGTCACCGTTCCCTCAACTGGGGCAGTCATCAAGTGTCAGTGGGAGAACTGTGAGACAAAATGGGTAAGTAAATCACTGCAGACACTACATGTACTTACCAGAAATATCCCAGTACCACTTGGAGTGCACTGGAAGGGAGTTCACATTGAATACTTGGATGTGCGATTCTTGCAAGGGCAATAGCTCCAAGAGGTGTCATGTATAGAGTTACCTCTTTTGTTAACTCAGAGAAGACATCTAGGGTACAAAAACTGTGTTAGCACAGCTTATATTAGTTGAGGATGTGTGGTATTAGTTACATTTGATGATTTATAGTGCATGTTTGCGTTAGCAATGAGGAAAGAGCACGTTCAGAGCTGAGCGGAGGATAGGTGTGCAGGTGAGTCCTGATGCTGATGTAACCTTACCAAATATGGTAGTACCTTCCCGCGCTAGGGAGGGAGGGTACCATGTCTCAGTCGTTAGCAAAAAATCTGACATCAGGTATTATTTTTTATTAGTGACACCCTCTTGGGAGATGTATGGACCATTGACATGCAATGTTGTAGGATATAACATATGATTCAAGGCCAGAGTTGATGATGCTGAGATAAAACAAATAATCCATATTGCAGTAGCTAGTCATAGTTCAATAACTCAATAGTATCATGTTAATGTGATTTGCTCACCGTTCCCCAACTTGTAAATCTCTGACAGAACAAGGACACTTCATATCATGGCGTGCGCATTCAATGGTGCCCACCCCAGTTGCTGCGAGTCCTTGGCTGGGCTTTGAGTTTGCAAGATTCATTGTATCATGACGGGAGCAATTGGACTTCTATCAATATTAACAATGATGAATGGAAGGTAAACATTGCTCAGACGAGGAGTACCAACCGGTTCAGTCTCATTCTTATGCACTTCCAAATTCTGTTTATATGGTTGCTCTGGGACAAAGTAGGCAAAACCATCTCCAAGGCCAGGATTGAGAGCCTCAGATGACACATCCCTGCACTTCAACCAAAAGTTAGCATCAATGCCAAGATGGAGAGCATGAAGAAATCTGTCAAGACCGTCATGACCCGAGAAAATGGATAACACAAAATGAGACCAACTTCTTATGTTCTGGTGTGTTCCTCCAGTCATTGTGCATGTTCTTGTTGACTTGGGGGCATGCAAGACATTCCACAGCACATGCGCCAGGCTTGATTGTGGCAATACCATCTTTCACATGGCCTTGTTGTGCACGTTTCAACATTTTGAGGTGTTGCCATTGGTGTATCATAAGCAATAAGGACAGGTACCAATCCTTGAAAGGTCTTGAAGTCCTGAAACACCATCAAACAATGATTTTTGGCTTACCTTTGGCTGATTTAACCCTGTGTTATCCATGAAATGAGATAATGCATTATAGAATTGGAAAGCAGAGACTTTGGGCTCGTATGAAAGAAGCTCAAAGGTCTGCAGTAAGCTGAAAGTAGCTGCCATTTTGGGATTGATGACAGTGGCCAGAAAGAGTCAAGCACAGAGCAGCTGAACAATGTGTGATTGACTTGAGCTTCTGCAAGCACAGAAGTCAATTCCAACAGAATGGATACCAATATTGTCAATAATTACAAAGTCATCACCAGCAGATGATTGAGGATTGGGGCAAGATTCCCCATGCTGATGACCAAGTTGGAATTGTAAACCCATGGACTTGAGAGTCGTACATTTGAAGAAGGTAACATTCCAAACCCAATAAAGTTATATGAGGTCAATGATATTTATGGCCAACATGAGATATCAATTTGCACCTGAATTCGGTGACAAGGGCTCAAAATGTGCTCCTTCACAATACAGTCTTGACATCTCAGGCTCTGCCCATAACAGTCAATGCATTTGTACTTGGCCTGATTTGCAGGAAACTGAGGACAACATGTGCAGACATTGGTAGGTTGATCACCCATCGACATTGATCATCTCTTGTAGAAACAGGTCTCAGAAAGGCATCCACAGTTTCAGTGGATCATCCTAGCTAGGCTTGTGAGTTCTTTTCAGTACACTCTTGACTGTTTCCTTACACCTGGTCCTCTTCTACGTTTAGGTGCTTCTTGCTCCTCTTGTTCAAGATGCTCAAGATACTCACTGTCATACGCCACTCTTGCCTCCATAGGTGCTTTGACATCAATCTCTGTCCCTAGTGCAACTGCTCCTGGCTCGGTAACAGGTACTTTTAAGGTGTCAAAGCCTGTCAAAGCACTAGTAATTCCATCTGACGTCAAATAACAGTTGTGCTCCACCCCTTTGTTAGCATGTTTCTTTGAGCATGCAGGTAGTCTGTTGAGCACCTTATGCTTGAGGAGCCTAAATTTCTTTTGCCGTGCCATAGTGATATTGATGGATGGTAGTGGATCAGGCATTAACCACAGGTGGGGCGGTGTGGTTGCAATCCTATATGATAATGCATTACTTATGTTGTTTTCTTATAAGCTGACCTGGTGCTGCCCACTGTTGCTCATGCAGTGGTGAGTCATTCATTTATTTGGGTACCAAACCCCTACAAAAAATAATACATATATTTCTAATCAATTACTTTGTCAACATCCAATTCACAGACAGCAGGAGCTAGTTTGACAGTCAACGTGGTACTCAATTCATCAATGGCAATGGTGGTTTTTTTGCATAGGGGTTGGGGCTTAGGACGTGGTTGAGCAGCCAGGAACGATGTGTGATTCCGCTATGGGACATGTTTGTAAGGTAAACCCTGATACAGAATTGATTCCTCACCCAATTCTGACAGTCCCTTTTGACAGAAACATGGTTGTTCCAGGGACCCTGAGGCTTGGCAGTGCTGTTGCAGGACACCGTCCACATGGCCCTCTGATGAATGCTCTAGTAATGTCTGTCAACAATTTTGTTTTGGTTAGAATAAGATGAATGTACCTGATTTAAAATTCCACGAGTAAACTCCATTTCACCTTTATCAAAGAAATTTTTGATGTCAAGAGGCCAGCAGTCCTACCATATCTCATATAATTTCTCTAGAAATTTGTGGCACTCGCTACAGTTATTCTTTGTCTGATTGAAGTATGGCGCGAGATCTACAAGGAGTTGTTTTTGGCCTAGTTCCTTGTGAGATTCCTTGGTGCTTGCCTTGATCTGGGCTTTTGGCATGTTGCTCTAATATTAATGTGAGTTTCTCGCGATAGTGAAAAGCTTAAAGGACAGCTGACCTTTCTGATTGCTTGGGATTGTGGTGCATAGTGCAGGGTGGATTTGATGACCAATTGGGCACTGGAATAGGCTGTCCAACCACTTTGTGTGCCTAGCCGTGGTCCTATACAGCTAGTCGCATGAGGAGGAAGCCTATCCTGTGTGCTTTGTGATTATGTGTCATCACAGGCAACCAGCAAAGTTGAGAAATTGTTTTTAAAAAATTGAGTACATGGATTAGACAGGCTGAGCACAAAAGTGAGTAGCTAGAAATTATCACAAAATTGGTTGGTTTACACTGAAACACTCAGGAAGGAAAGCTGAAGTGTTTGAAATAAAAGTAAGAGGTCATTTATAAGGGACATGCTTGGAGTTTGCATTAGCAGACCCTGATCTGTCTTCCATCTCCATGGGTCATTGCCATAAATATACAACACCTGAAGAGATACGTCAAGCTAATGTTTGCAACAGTAAAAAGTGGTATGATAAGTACGTCTGTCATATTCACCAGTTTACCTGCCCTAACAATGACTTGACATTCATTTTCTAGACACATATCAGCCGCCGCTTGTTCAATGAAAGCTTCAGAATCATCTTCACAGCAAGCATATCCTCATCTTTTTAGAAGACAGTCCCTGCATGTCACATTCCTGTCAGGGGTCAATCCACAGCCAGGGAAACACAAGTCCATAAAATGCTCACTTTACAAACATGTCAGGATCAAGCTAAACAAGTTCACAAGTGAGAAAGGGGGCCACAATTACACCCAAGGCTTATACAATCAATACATGCAAGATTTCCGTACTGAACCACTCGACAATGCTATTACTGTCATCTCTATGTTGCAAACTTTGATCCACCAATATATGGGCAAAGTTCTGCAGATATCAGGAGTGGGGGAGGAATAGAGGGAAGCCAATTTAGTGCGTAAGCGGGTGGATGACACTGTTTGGGGTTTACAAGAGGTTCTTGGGCACACAATCTTAGATATCAATGAGCTCAAGCAGTGTCACTCATGCAAACAGCTGATCTTTCAAAGTCTTGATTAGCTTGTCCTTAATAATTTTTTTAGCCCATAAGAAGTCACACACATCAGGGACAACAAATGTATTTAACGCATGACATGACATATGTATGGTAGGATAAATATGGAGGTAGAGAGATAAGCAGGGAGGGGATACAATACACAGGCATCTACATAGTCACAGAACAAGCAAGTATAATAAGATTAGCCCACAAAGCGGCAGCTGCCAGTGAGCCATGCAGCATTGAAAAGGTGCATGGCAGTGTTGCGTGCCGTGGGGCCCTCGGTAAGTATTGGCCTGTATTGCCCAAAGAAGCCTCAAGGTGGCTTGAGCGAGGTCACTCACCTTGAGAAGCACAACAACTGTACAGTTCATTCTCGGCATCAAACTGCCATAGACAGGTGGTGACAGAGAGTGTACCCAGCAGGAGGCACAAAGTCCTGTAAGGAAACAACACAAGTATTGAAACCATCTATGTATTTCATCCTAATTAATCTGATATGCTTTTAGATGCCTCCTCACAAACCTTGGGCGACACTGGATCAAATGGAATTTCTTCAATCTCTCATGCCAAAGTACCGCAAGTGTCAGGCAGACACGTCATATGGAACATTCTAGCCAGGGTTGAATGAAGATTGGGAGAAAAGATGGCCCAAGCACTTAAACTTGTTCCCTGATCACCCTGCAGATGATGTTCTTAATGATGATGAGATAAAGTCCTTGGGTGCAGCAATGAAGGCCCACCAAGACGTAAGGTTATGCTTTAAAGTTTAAAATATTTACTGACACATTGAATAGCAACTCGTTACGTGGTATTGCTGGCAGACTCAAAAGAAAGCTTGAAAGGCAGAGAATAAGAAGTTAAAACAGATGGATAAAATCATACTTGGCAGCCAATCACAACTACCCCAATTGACAGAGATATACTCTGACTTATTCTACAATCAGAGGATTGTGACAATTGTTAAGGAACAAACTCCTACTGGGGCCAATAGGGGGAGTCAGAGTGGCCGGTTCAGGTCGATTCTGATGTCCGTTTTTCGTTCGATTCAAGAAATTGCAATGCACCCAGAAACGGCTCAGAACCGATTTCTACTCTGACCACCCCAAAGTGAAATCCGTTTCTGCCTCGTTTCT
>JAFLHD010017972.1:0-10585 GCA_018856295.1 Blastosporella zonata
CTCTCTCTCTAGCGCTAGTAATTGTCACTAGCATCAAGTAACATGTCTTACTTATTCTACCGTTTTAACTGATACTTGGGAAATTATCTTTCAGAGTTTGATCAGTACGTTTTTGAAACACCACTCTATTGGAAAAGCAAACTATAACAAAACCCCGAGCACAATTGCACTTATTAACCCGCCCACTTATTCTATAAGGTTTCTACAAAGGACCCAAAACATCATCTTTTTCCTTATCCTCAAACCCACATTGCAGCTACCATTACCTTTTATTGAACACCACCCAGTTTTGGTATCAACCTTTCAACTGCCTGCCACTAGTCTAAGCCATGTGCCTTGTCATCAGTGGGCTACTTTACATTGGCATAGGATCTCAACCCAATATACAGTACACCCTTAGCCAACTCGCTCAATATCTCAATACATACTCCCATATCCATTGGAAGGCAGCAATACACCTCCTATGGTATCTAAAAGGAACACGACAACATAAAGTTACCCTAGGCGGAAATCACCCAATTAAACTTCGAGGATTCACAGACTCCGACTGGGCTAACTGCAAAGATACCTGAAGGAGCATTGGAGGATATGCGTGGACTCTGGGCTCCAGCCTAATCTCATGGGCGACACAAAAACAATGGACAGTTGCCACATCCTCTTGCAAAGCAGAATACATGGCGGCTTTTGAGGCAGCTCAAGAATGTATATGGCTATGAGCCCTGCTAGATGCTATCGGCTACCCAAACCCTGAACCAACAACTATACATTGCGACAACAACTTGGCAATAAACCTATCTGAAGACCCCGTTCTTCACCCGAGGGTCAAACCCGTCAATATCAAATACCACTTCCTCTGCAAACGCACTGAATCCAAAGAGATTGTAATGAAATATGTGAACATGAAAGATAATATCCTGGATCTATTCACGAAGGCTCTCCCTAAACCCCAGTTCACAAACCTTTGCCACATACTTGGAGTACGCACCACAACTCCATGCAAGGAGGAGCACACTTCCGGGTGAGGAGGAGTGTTGATTCCATTGACCACCGGAAGTGTGCCAAAGAAACCCCGATACTCTGGCCATCGGCCATCCCCTCATTGTCCTATCCTTTATCCCTCCCTTGACCACCGTTGGCCCCTGGACCACCATTGGCCATGACCAACGGTAACATTGTCCTTTACCATACATATAAAAGACCACCATAGATATGATTTACCCTCAGTCAATTATACGGAGACTGAGGGTAAGTCAAAACCTCTACATATATTGAATAACAGATACCCTTACTCATTACATCCTATAGGACTAACAATACTCTGTATCTTCTAGGTACAGTGAAATATAAAGTTGATTATATGGAGACTGAGGGACTAACAATACTCTGTATCTTCTAGGGGCCTGACTTCTAACACTTACCAAATATGATGATCCTTGGCATTGAATGAATGACCTGTCTCCTGCTCATAGAGTTTACTGAATTCAGCCACCATGGTGTTATTATTGCTGGTGTTATTGCAAGTGATATGCCCCACCTACCAACACATCAAGATTAATTCAATCAAAGAGATGTGTGACATACTCAATGGGCAATACCCAGGCGCTTGCATATCTTGAATAACGCCTGACCTAAATGCTTCCCGTTGTGAGCCGTGTTCATGCGCGTGAAACCTAAAAGTCCATGTTTGAGCATCCACTTTCTCTCCTCCCGTTCTTCAATCCAGTGTCCAGTGACGGTGAAATAACTGTCAGAACTAGAGGCCTGCCATGCATCTACTCTATAGCAGCTTCCTTGAAGACCTCATCTGAATATAAGACCTTGCACTCAACGGGATTGAGTTTGTTGAAGTGACCATCTATTTGGGTTTGCTTAGCTGTCTCATTTTCTGCTTCCCGGTGTGCTTTTGAATCTTCTGGAAGCATCAATAGAAACCCTACATGTTTGCACCAAGCTCAATATTTGGTCATATCCATCTAATCTGCTGGGGGTTACCTAACTTTCCTAACTCGCTGATGAGACCCGCCCTAATACAGGAGGCGTGTATTCATTACAAAAACCCCCCTTCAAATTCCTAATGGTCGACACCGTCAATCAATAACCCAAGCAATACACTCCTGCTGTCTATCAATACTCAATAACTCTATTGGTGTCATTACAAGATTACTGGGCAATCATCAACAACTTCAATACCCTTTCACTTTAGCCTACAAACGGCTCATCATTATTTCCCTCACTTCACTGCCAATATTCATTCCTTCCCTACCCAAAATCATTACATTGGCATCAACAACGTCCATTGGTATCACAAAGTCATTAACATGTTTGTTGGTATCTCGCCCCTATCAACTATTGGATCTCGATACCCAAGTCCCCAATGATCACCGAAATGCTTGCACAGTCAGTAACGGAAAGGCTAAACACTATAAGTCGCTGGTAATTATTTCGCTATGATTTTGGACTTTTATCATCATTCGTCATCATTATTGCGCTTACCTTTCTTTTTATTCACTTCATTTTTTGTTACAAGGCATCAAGCTCTTTGGCAGTTGCAAGTGGTCCTTTGTGGCCTTCTTCATTTTCAGTTGTAAGAACATTTATTGACTTTGTTTCCAGGCATCAAGCTCGTCAGTGGTCCCCAGCAGTTCATCATCCTCTAAATTGAAACGGCCTTCTTCTTTTGATGACCCTCCAAAAAAGAAACAACATGTGAATCCATTTGTGTTACTAGAGGCTCAGGATGATAATGGCAGCGAGAGTGAGGAAGCTGCAAGTGACAATGAATTTGGTATGTAATTTTAATTAATGTAAACTGTCTACCTACTGAACAAATATTTTTATCTAGGGGATTTCTTGAACAATGATGAAGCTTCTGCTTCCCCCAATGCTGAGACCAAGCCAAATCTGCAACAATTGTCGCGACACTCTGTTATGCACGCTTAGGAGGATGACCATGAAGATACCAATTCATGGTGGTCATCTTATCTTTCACGTACAGAGGAACAGGCAGAGGCAGCAGGAGAGTCTTCTTCTACTGCCTTGAATGACAATCAGGACTAGCTTGATAAGACCAAGCCATTGTATAGGGTTGCTGTGAAGGTAAAAATCAATCCACAGCTTTAATCAACTAATGCTAATGATTTACGATAGAAAGGGTATGAGGAAACTGCCACAGTTATTCTCACCCAGAAACTTCTGAAGGCAGGGACTTCTTGGATGCCATCCATCAAGTCCATCTTTGGATGTGTTGTGGGTATTTGTCGAGTCCACCAACCATCTTGACGTCAACTTCCTCTGCCAGGACGTCAGAGATGTCTATGGCCATCAGATTTTCCCTCTCCTAAGTGACAGTGCAGCGGATTATCTATGGGAGCTGCCCTTGTTTGTCCCAGAGATTGGGACATTTGTCCATCTCAATGCCCCCTCCCTCTACCACGGTGTTCTAGCGTACGTAGTGGTGTATAATGATTGCACACCTATGCTGTTTGAAGACAAAAAGCATCCTGGTGAGGGGCTTGATGTCATTGTTGTTCCCCATGTCACTCTTTTCAAGGATACGTCAAGGCATCAATGTCTTATTCCACAAGATTCTCTTTTGTACAGCCACCCATCTGGCCTCTCTCCTGAAGACCCACCCCCTATACACCATTGTCTGGAGAACTGCTGGACGTTATGTTTGCCAACATTGCTCACCCCTTCACAACCTCTTTCACATCACAGGCATTGACCCCTCAAAAACAGAGATAATAGAGTCCCACCAATGTCACCCCAGCTACAGGCCTGCACTCACCACCTCCATTGGCTCAGACAAGGCCACAGTGCTGACCGCAGCCACAGATGCCTTTGTGTTTACTGCAATGGATCTGGTTACAAAGGAGGTGTTGGATCCTCCGCTGTACTCTACATAGATGGCTCAGAGTGCTCTGTGCTACGCTATCACCTAGGCCCCACCACAGGACACACGGTATATGAGGCCAAGATTGTTGGCATGATCCTTGCCCTACACCTATCAACAAAGCTCACAATGCGACTCTGTCAACTAACTATCATTGGCAGCGACAGCCAGGCTGCTATTTGTGCCCTCAATAATCAACGCCCCCACCCCGCCCACTACCTTCTCAACAAGTTCCACACTGCAGCAGAGAAGCTCCACTGGAAACAGAACAGACTGATTAATGCATGTGCCTGCAAAGATGCTACAAAGGTCAGCAGTAGATGGACGGACAAAACTCATGGCATTGTAGACCTCCAGATCCAGTGGACCCCAGGCCACATTGACTTCCCCTGAATGAATGGGCTGACACAATGGCCAAAGAGGCAGCTCAAGGCGTCTCCAGCCCCCCCAGGCTCCTCCCCCCACAGCTTTGCCAACACCCTCTCCCCAACAGCATGCCAGCACTCCACCATCCTCTCCCAGCTCCGCACAGGCCATTCCCCATGTTGTGCAACATGGGCGCTATGCGCCCGACACACAATAAAACTGATTCAAAAAAAAAGAAAAAAAAAACAACAACAACAACAACCTTCCATGGCCTTATCAACCACTGAGGCATAATACATCCCAGAGGGCACTCTTGCACAAAACATATTGACATACGCCACCACTACATACGCGACTGTGTTCAATATGGAGACATCATCCCCTCTGAGAAGAACTTAGCCGACATCTTCACCAAACCACTTCCTCGACCCACGCACGATAGGATTGTAACCCTCCTCGGGCTCAAGTCGGATTCTTGAAGTCTAGGGAAGTGTTGAGCGTGACTCCACCAAATCCGGACTTGTTATGTTTTTATTTTATTTATCCACAATCATTTATTTGTCTATTCCAGAAACTCTCCCGCTTCCGTATTCCGTTCGGAGTACGGAGTTTTCACTCCTATAAATACAGAATTCCCCCCAACACAATCCCTTAGTTCTTTCACAATCGTGTATTGGGACTAAGGATATATCCTACGTTCTACACTCTCGAAGTAGCTAATGAGGCCAGTCGTGTTCTTGCCAACGTCAACGAAGTAGACAGTCTTGCCTCCCTTGTGCAACAGCAACATCCTGTGGAAAACGTGCAATAATATATTAGAATAACGTCGATTTCAAGATCAGTTATAAGCACGAACCTGCAGCAACTCGGCAGAAGGCTGGTGCATTCTAAAGCCACAAGCATATAAGTTTAGAAGTCACAGGTAGAATGAGAAAATGAACTTACGTGCAAAGGCCTGGCCATTATCCGCCAATTCCCTCATGAAAGACACTCTGCGAATCGAGGCCAGAGGTCAGTTCATCCAAGAAGAGGAACAGCTGAGGCTTAGCCGCGAGTTGAACAAGCAATGCTTGTGCACTTACGCTGCTCGATGCCCAAGGACCCAACCGCAGCATCACTGAATGCCTCCAAACCGCACATCTTCAAACATTTCTTGACCCTGAAAGTAAATTTTATACGAAAGTCAGCATACGGTGAGATGAGGAGAGATAGAAAAAAAGGACGCACTAGGCTTCCTTCTCTGCCAAGGAAAGAGAGGCGCCTGGCATGGGAACAAGAAGGCTTTTTTGACAGTTGCCTGAGGCATGTGTGTGTCCATCTGCTGGACGCATCCGCTAGATCACCAGGCCCAATCAGCCAAGAACCCCAAGGACAAGAGGAGAACACACGTTTGCGACTGGAAATCCTTTGACAGTGCCTGTCCATTGACGAACATGTCCCCAGTAACCACGCCAGTGCTGACCCGGCGCTGCGCGATCGAGCATTTTTCCAGCGCCTGACTCGCTCATAATTTGAAGCACAGTGAGCGTTCGCGGTGCAGCGTATGCGGCGGCAAAGCAACAAGTTGCGGTCGGCGGCGCCGTCGATGGGCACGGTGGGGTCGACGTGCTTCCAAAATAGGGGATACCGCGTCAACAACATTCGTCTCAATCTTAGTCTCTTGTGCCGTGACTTCTCGTTTTTCAGTGTTTCTTCGTCGGAAGTCGAGTTGGCCGGCCCAGACTTGGTGTCCTCCTTGTACAGCACGACAGATGTCTCGCTGGACGTAGTCATGTTGTACTCCGAGAAGACGAGGAGTAGCACAATGAGGCCAATAAGGAAGGCGACGATGATGCCGAAGTTCTGGAAGACGAGTATTACCTGTTTACAAGGGAAGAGCCTGGGTGGCATTACGCACTTGGCCATGTCAACGACAAAGAGCCAATGGGACGTAAAAAGTCCACTCTGTAGACGTAGACATGATATATCAAAAGGAGTGATAGCGACCAGGATGAGTGCGACTTGGTGCTTGGGCGGGTATGCCCATCAGACACCGCTGCAGAAGGCAATAGGTAAGTCAGCCGTCACAAACAGATACTACACTCGGCCACTCACCGCGGAGTACTTATTGTCCCCGAAGCAATGGTACGTCACCATGAGGCCCATTGCCTGCACCGTTTCGAGCTGCGGGGCGTAGAGATAACGCCAAGCGTCCGATCTCGCCATGGTAATGTGTCGCAGATGCTCATAGTCACTGCCGATACGTTTGATCTAACAAGCGCCAACGAATGAGGGATAGTCAAACGTATGAGCTATCATAAGCTTAAGCATACCAAATTAAGTGAACCTATAACGATTACGTCGAGGTGACCGCACCTGGTCTCGTCCGCAACTTCGCTGACTCGACCAATGAGGGAGAGCTCGTTCAAGCTCTCGACAGCCGACATCGCTTTACGAATCGTATCGATGAATAAGGTCGCTCGCTTCGCGTAGGGTGAAATATTGCTGTCTGTCACCGCAGCGCTCTGGCTGAGCTGCGATGTGCGACCGACTGCTCGCTCTCGACCCACATACCTCCTGCTATTTGTGTCCCGGGAGAAGTGAAGAATTTTCCTGCTGAAAGGTAGACCATGTTAGGGCCGTGTTGAAAACTCGGATATAATAATGAATTTCAGACACGTTATTTCCATTTTTCACATTGACGACCAAGAGATAATCATGTAATTGATGTGAAAAATATTGAAGAACACATTGGAATGTAGCCTACGTGGTCAACAGCATAAGCTCTCGCTAAATTCACGGTCGAGAGCAATACCCATCGCTTCATAGACATCTTTTGATGTGGTGCGAGATGGCGCGGTGTGAGAGGAGCAGGGTGACCGTGCAGGCGGAGGAGTCAGTGACGGGTTCGCTATAGATTACTGCACGCACCTGAGGCACGGCGCACAGCGAGATGCAGCGCCGCGGCGCCCGTGTTGATTCGCCCTCCAACCCCTGCCCGCTCGCCGTCTCGTTGCGCATGTCCTCCCCAATCTCCGCGAGGAACGGCAGCACCTGTGCCGGGTCGCCTGTCGTCGCCATTAGTTCTCCCGTCTTCTGTACTCACGACTTCTCAGGGCCTGGAGGAGCTTGATCTGGTACGGCGGCCGCGCTGGCATTTGGGGTGTTTGAATCTGGGCCCATGGTCAGTCTGGCCTTTGGGGATCGGGAACGGCAATCGCTGCCGGAGTGTGTGCTGCGGATGCACTTTGCGGGCATCCTAGGCGTGTGGCGTTGGTCGTCGTTGGTCTTGGTGGTGTGTGTGTTGCCCGAGTCAGACAGATGCGCTTGTCCTCGACTAGGATGTTGTTAGAG
The DNA here is from genome assembly GCA_018856295.1 of Blastosporella zonata. NCBI lineage: Eukaryota > Fungi > Basidiomycota > Agaricomycetes > Agaricales > Lyophyllaceae > Blastosporella > Blastosporella zonata. The sequence continues at coordinate 7,592 of JAFLHD010017972.1, forward strand.
TAGAGAGTCGCACTGTGAGAGATGTGAGAATCCCTGCAGCTGGGCCTGGTACTGGTACTGCTGCTGCTGGACGGTGGTGGGCAACGGTGACGGTGGTGCGGGTGAGACGATCGCAGAGACAGGGGGCGGGCCGCTCGCTGGAGGTGCCTGGTCGCAAGCCTGTGCCAGTGCCTGTCGGTTCTGTGCGGAATGGAAGAGAGACCGAGAAGAGGCCCAAGTTTAGCGTGGTCGTGAAGCCGAGGTACGGTGGGAGGAGAAGGCCAGGTCACGAAAGACAAGACGGGCGGGGACTCACTACGTGCGCGAAAGCCAGTTCGCCACTTTCTTCAAGGGGTAGGTTTCGCGCGAGGATGGCGATGTGCACTTTGAAGCGGAGCGCGCATCATTCGATGGGGCGGTGGTGGACGTGGACGCGGGCGGCTTGAGGACGGCGGTGATGGAGCGCCGTGAGGTCTCGGGGACCGCGGGCTTAATGAGCCTCTGATCGTTCCTCCGCGCAGCGTCATGCAGCGGAGGAGGAGGGAGCGGTCCCGGTACATAGACATTGACATTTTGGGTGTTTGAATCTGCGCTGTGGACTTTGGGGATTGGGCACGGCTGAAGTGTATGCTGCAGACGCTTCCTACATATGCATGTGGGTTCCTTTGGCACGTGATGGAGTCTTCCTTGGCTTGGCAAGCCAGCAGACACCGACGACTGCGTCTCCTCATCAACGTCGCGACCCTGCTTCGAACAACTGGCCTCCTACTCCTGACCCCCTTAGTTCCTCCCCCATCCAGCGTCTCCCCCTCTCGCAAGACTCTCCTTCCAGAACCTTTGCCGCTCGCCCACGACCTGCCACGCCTCGCACGCGGTGCTCCGTAACAAGTGCGATGAGGGCCGCGATCCCTGCAGCGCTGCCGCACGACTGGCGCGTCTGCGGGCGAAATGGGTGCAAAGGCTATAGAGGCACAGGGCACGAGCCCGGCTAACAGCCCAACTGTAAGCTCCATCTGGGCAACCGCCTGCAGTAACGGTAGCGCATGCCTCCCCGCGTCCCCGTCGTCCTCCCCGCCCCATATCCGTAACTATAGTCGTCTTCCTCCGCCTCGTCCCCTTCCATCGTACCCCCTGTCCCCGTATCCGCCCCTGGCGGCGCCTCCTCCTCCACCCACACATTGTTGATGCGCGAACTCGCACGAGGCCTTGGCTCCGCCCATCCGCCCTGGATTCGAGCCAGCACGGCGAAGGAGGGCGCCGGAGGAGAAGCGCTAGGCGTGGGCTTTCAAGGTCCCCGCTGCACCCATCCCAGTCCCTAGCTCGCGTTTCTCCCGCTCCCTCTCTCTGTCCTTGTCCAACGGCGGCACCTGGTCGTGCCCAGATAGGGACACCTCTGACCTCTCCGACCTCGCACTGCGCGCACTCTCCCCGCTCCTTATCCTGTCCCAACTCGTCCTTCACGCAATGCTCGCACCCGCGCCCAACGGCTCATTCCCCTCCCACTGTCCCGCCCGCTCTCGTCTGCGGCGCCGCGGCGTCCCCGCTCAATGATCTAAATCCTGATTGTTGTAGGACCGGCGCAACGACCTGCATCGCTGGATACACTTGCACCTACAGCAACCCCGGTATGCCCGACGTTTCTACAATCGTACCTCGATCTTAACATCCCATTCTCTAGATTACTCGCAATGTCTCCCTGGAACGACGACTTCTTCATCCTCCAACGACCGTGTCGACATCATCTGGGACTACTAGCACGCACCCACCGACTACCACCACCGCCACGTCGACCACCGCCACCACTAAACCCGGCACCGCATCTACAGCCACATCAACCAGCCCTGCGGCGACCGGCTCCCAAAACCGTACCGTACAGGACCCCGTTTACCTCTTCTATCTCCACACCGAAGGTACGTTCTCCCCCACCCATGTAACCAGCGCTTCACCTCACAATCACACAGGTGGCACACCCGTCCTCGGGCCCGCGTCCTCCTCCGGATACTTTGCCATCGGCACCACAATCTCCCCCAACAACACAGACGGCTCCCATCGGTATTTGAACATCGATTCAGGTGGCAAAGTCCTACCAAGGCGCTAACATTTGGAACCACGGCGACCACGACGGATTCGGGGCTCGAAGGCGACACGATCATCACCACGGCTCCACGCCAGCTGAACTTTATCGCATTCCCGACAAGTGGCTCCACCATATATAAGGCGTATTTGCAGCAGGGGAACGACACGCCGATTTCATACCTCACAAGCCCAAGGAGTTCGTACCCGGCACGTCGTTCGAAGGAGATGGTGTGGGGCCATACCCTGGATTCGAGTGGGCAAAGGGGATGAATGAGGAGGATGGGGAGTTTGGGGAGTTTAAGGAGGTGGATCTGTCGGATCCCGGGGGCGAGGTCGAAGTCCCCGAAAACGTCAGCGAGGCGCAGGTACAGCAGGAGCTTGGAGTCTCCACCGCTACCGACACTGCCGACACCATAAGGTCGGGGACATCCATCTTCGTTAAACGGACCCATGCCACAGAAGAAGGCGCTCTCCTCCATTGAGGTCGCCGAACTTCCTCTTGTTCCAAGCTTCTGTTTCGGATGCCCTAGATAAATGTTGGTTTTAGGCCTACTAAAGTACCATGAGAGAACATGAGAGAAAGAGCTGACCTTTCCACTCGGTAGGCATTGGTAATAGTAACTTGCATGTGTCGGTGAGTGGCGCCGTGCGTGTCGCGAGCATATGCTTCCAGCGTCCTGAATTCATTGCTGCCTGCTTGAATGGGCTGCATGCTCGACAGACCCAATGAACGGAAGTTGGCATCCATCGGGGTTGATGGGATTGCCGTCCGCATCATGTAAGTTGCTCGAGATGAGTTTCGAGGCAATTTCCTGGGCTTTGCTTCAGCGCTTGCTTAGTGCGGAGATATTGGAGAGAATACCATGTCTCCGAGTGCATCAACTAGATTGAGTTCCCTCTGTAGGAGCTCCAGCGAGTTGATGACGATGGGCCGCTGCC
>JAFLHD010017973.1:0-10485 GCA_018856295.1 Blastosporella zonata
AGATTTAGATTTGATACGATTCTCATTGGCTTGACGCTGACTTTGGCTTGCTACCATTGTCTCTGTCTGTGCAAGCCAAGCTTTATAGACATTGTAATGAGACAATAAGTGCTCAGGCAGTTTGTAAAAAATGTTTTCTCCATTAGCCAGCCCATGCTGGTAATTTGATGCATTATCCAGTGTGATTATAACCTGAAGCCTGCACCCATTTCATATACCATTCTATAATGCATTACATATCTCATAATGCATTACTTACCCTGAGGGTGCAGCTCCCGCCTCCTGTTTGGTTTTGTAGTAATGCATTATTGCCTGAGGGTGATGCGGCATGCACTCTCCGCCTGCAGTTGAAGGCAATGCATTAGGACAAATGTCGCTAATTATATGTAATGCATTACTTACCAATGAGGGTGATGTGGCGCGCTCCCTGCCAGCCATTGAAGGTAATGCATTAGGACAAATGTCGCTAATTATGTGTAATGCATTACTTACCTATGAGGGTGCAGCCCCCGCCTCCTGTTTGGTTTTGTAGTAATGCATTATTGCCTGAGGGTGATGCGGCGTGCATTTGCCAGTCGTTGAAGGTAATGCATTAGGACAAATGTCGCCAATTACATGTAATGCATTACTTACCCATGAGGGTGATGTGGCACGCGCTCCCTGCCAGCCATTGAAGGTAATGCATTAGCTACTGTTTGTTTTTGTAGTAATGCATTATTGCCTAAGGGTAATGTGGCGCGTGCTCCCCGCCAGCCGTTGAAGGTAATGCATTAGGACAAATGTCGCTAATTATATGTAATGCATTACTTACCCATGAGGGTGAGGGTGATGCAGCGCGCGCTCCCGCCAGCTGTTAAAGGTAATGCATTAGCTACTGTTCAGTTTTGTAGTAATGCATTATTGCCTGAGGGTGATGCGGCACGTGCTCCTCGTCAGCCGTTGAAGGTAATGCATTAGAACAAATGTCGCCAATTACATGTAATGCATTACTTACCCATGAGGGTGATGCAGCGCGTGCTCCCCGCCAGCTGTTGAAGGTAATGCATTAGCTACTGTTTGGTTATGTAGTACTAGTAACGCATTATTGCCTGAGGGTGATGCAGTGCGCACTCGCCAGCCGTTGAAGGTAATGCATTACTTACCCCATGAGGGTGATGCAGTGCGCGCTCCCCATCAGCCATTTTGCAATAATGACAACATCTTTGGTCAGGCACAAAATATGATTCATGATTCTTGTCGATCACTTCATGATATTCATGGAAATACCCTTTGTTCATTTCTTGATATTCCAGAAAATACTCTCTGCCAATCTTACACATTAATAGTAATATATTGTACATGGTCAAGAATAGGTATGTATGACAAGATGAAGCATTGATAAATGCCACAGATAAATAAAACAAAAGGAAAAACATATCAAAATTGGAAGAAACATATAAATAACGACAGTTCAAGATACAAGACAGTTATAAACAAAAGCAAGAACAAGAACAAGATAAACAAATGACCAATCAATACATATGACAAATAATCAGGCGGCCTTGGCCTTGAGAAGAGCAATAAGATTACAGGACAGAAGTGAAGTGAAGGGGACGTACCGCTTCTTTGATGTCTCGACTGCAGGCGCGGCACGTTTGCAACCTCATGTGGTTATCATCACCTCCAGACAGTCTCGCACGTCATTGACACAGTCCACCCAAAGTGGCTGCAAGTTTTCCTGCCACTGTGAGCTACAATCGACGTGCTGGCCCCACCAAAGCAGCAGGGTCATCACTGACACCATGCCATTCAAACCACCTTTCTGCAATGACTCCCAGATGTCATTGCCGTCAGTAATGGCACACTGGCCGATGGTGACAGGCATCATGGATGCTGATGTCTGTCGAACGGAGGGCTGTATCTCTTCCCACCATTTGACTGTCGCAAGCCCAAACTCCATTGCATCTTTTATTACTGGAGTATTGCTGTAGGCCCGTCGAGACTTTGTTGTCCACTGGCTCCATTCTTCAGGTCAGTTAGTTGCAGGTAGGCCCTTCCCAACATCTAAGTGACGCAAAAATACAGAAACAAAAAACTGACATACCTTTCCTTGATGATACATCAGAGCTTCTTCGAAGTGTTCCCACATGGCTACACACACCTTCCATTCATCACCGAGCTTGCGCGTGGTGAAATGGGCGAGAGCGGCATCCACCCATGTTGGGCGTAAGGCTCAGGTGGCGACACATTACCCACAGCCTTCTTCACTTTGGTACCAATTTTGTTGAGTTGATCAGCACAGGTTGAAGGAATGATTGTTCGCCCTCTTTGGGATTGTATACTGAGGTTAGATGTTGTTGATTCCAGGTGCGGGATATCCAAATTGGCAGTTGTAGAAGGGGTGGTGACAGTTGGGTTGGAGGTTGTATTTCCGCCATCGTCTATGCTGGGGATGGAACCGGGAAGTGTCGCAATAGTAGTGGGAGCAGGATCAGCCAAAATGGGGGCATCCTGGGCCAGCGTTGTCATGGAAGAAGCAGGAGCAGGATCAGAATAAACGAGAGAAGAAGTGAGAGCTTCCTCTGAGATACCCGGACCGGAGGGCAGCGTGCTCTGAAACAACATAGGGTTCCATGAATGACAAGGAGAGTTGTTAGGAATGAAGGAGATGTTTGTAGCTACATTTGGTATTCCAGGTATAGCATCGGCGCTTGGTACAGCGTCGAGACCAAATAAGTTTGTGTCGAAAGGAAGAGTTGAAAGTCCGAAGTCAAATGTTTCGTGACTTGTTGAGATTGGCAGTTGGTAATTATCCATGCTATGGCCGCCCTTCAGGGGTGAATACAATGAGGACATGAATTTGCCTAGGTCTTTGTTCCACAGGCCCTCATCTGGGAGGTCCATTTACTCTTAGCATGCATCAATTGCATGATGGAATACTGCTCACCATCAAATGTCATTTTGCCTCTACCAGCACCCAATGATGCATTATTGTTGAACCTGAGTAATGCATGAACTAGATCAACAGCTGCAATAATGATTACAAAGGTGTGAACTGAGAAAATATGCATTACTCACTGTCGAAAGGTAATACCTCGTTCCCTGTTGATCATGTAAGTACATAGGAATAATGGCCAGGAGATAATTCATTACGTACCAGTTGAAGATGCACCGCCGTTGATAGATAGTGCATGGTTTTGTTTGACTTCTTTCGCAATTGCGGGTGCAGGAACTGTAAATTGTTAATGAGCTACAGTGGCAGGGACGATACGTTCACAAACCAGAAATTGGGGGTGATGCGGAGCCAGACTTTGAACTCTCTCCCTTGACCCCACCTATCTCCTCCTTGGTTGTCACAGTGGTCTTGCTCTTCTTCTTTGATGTTTGTTTCTTCTTCTCATTGATTGTGTCATTTACGGATGAAGGAACTTGAGCCGACAATAAGTCATCTTCAACTTCATTGGGATCACATAAAACCTCCGCTGTACAGAACAGGTGAGTTTAATTTCAGAACGAGAGGGCAAAGCTTAACGTACGGTAGACGGCATGTAGGAAATGTGTGTATGGCTTCAACACCGTGGTCTGGAATTTGTCGTAGAATTGAGAGAAGTCTTTCCCTCCTAGTGTTTGACCAATGTGGAAACTATAAGGGATCAGTCAGCCTCTTGTTGAGTTCCAAGAGGATCAAATGGCACACCTGCATGTTTGCATTTCATTGTCAATACTCAGATCTGGGCCGCCCATCACACAACTGAAACTCCACCCGGTGCTCGCATGCAAGTAATCAAGGAACCAGCCCATGAACGCTGGCATGTCATCAAGATTACTGAATAAAGAACATCAATATAGGTGAGTATACCAAATTCCGGCAAACGAACGCTGTGATCTCCTCAGGAGTCGGCATTTCAGGTGGTTCAACCTTTTTTGCCTCCTTCTTTGCCTTCAGCTCAGCCAGCCTAGCATGAACAATCTCCATGACATCATTCTCCTCAGCTTCCCACAGCGTTTGCGTGATACACTTTACAATATTCAATTGTTCCTTGTGATTGGCGCCCGGGGGAGTTTCTTCCTTGACAATCGGTGCAATCTTTGATTGATAATATAAATCAGAATAAATCTCAGTGACTTGAGCCAGACGCAATTGGCTTCCCAGAATTATCTTGTCCATTTGTTTGGCTTTCTTGTTATCTGCCTTTTGAGCCTGCTTCTGAGTACGCCACCGGAACCAAGAGATGATTTGCTAATTGACAAAATGTGTTAGATATGGTGTATGAACTCTAAAGGACAGATTTGTTACACTCTGGCAAACAGATATAGCCTGGCCCAGAATCTTCATCTCATCATCCGACAATGCAGTGGACAGATCTGGAAAGCAAACTGCGCACTCGGGCCAAAGTTTCTCCCACTCCTCATATAACTTTTCCCTGAAGGGTCCATATGATTGATTTGGCATACATTCTCGGTAAGCACTCAAGTGATTTTCCAAGAATATCTTTTGATCAGGTGTTGCCCAAGGTTTACTTGGCATCTATATTGGTAAATGCCAGAGATCAGTCAATGAAAAGACTTTAACGCAAGTTCTTACTAGATCTCAATTTCTGGAGGGTTTCTTGAATCAATATTTGGGAATGCCCACATCACGCTGGCACCAAAATCTTATTTGTAAGAACTATATCGTTGCCAGCCAAACAGGGCTTGGATACGCAAGCCACCAAGGTGCTTCTTATATGGACGTAAACCCTGAATGCCACGGCTCTAACGTTACCACCAATAACCTTACCCCACATAGCTACTTCCAACCCACCTGCTGTCAGACTATCTCCCATTCTGGTTTTGAATGCGTTGGTTTGATGGAGTTCCTTTCGTTGGGTCACAGTGGCAGTAAGTTACATGACCATTGCTTTCAACATATACTTATACATACCCCCACAGCTGTCACTTTCACCTTCCCTCCTCCTGGAAATGATGGTGCTGCAAACACACCCACCACATCCACTACCATCTCATTTCTGTGTCTGCAGGGGTGATGCCTCTGCCCAGGTGAACAGTGCCCCCCTCTGCTCATACACAAAGTTTGACAGGGGTGTTGGTGCTCAAAACCACGCCATGTGCCAGTTCAACAACTCCTGGGCCGCTGGAAACTGTAGGTTTGCTTGATCTAGGTCGTCTTTATTTTGTAGCAACGTCAAAACGTCGTACCATACCCTACCCCCTTTGTACTGTTGCTTTGACTATAATGTTTATGTGCTCCCATGTTACGTGAAGATTGTGTTTCTCTAGTCTACTGAGCTTTAAAATAAGAGATTTCCCTGTGAGTGAAGGGCCTTGAGCTCCTTCAGGTCCATCATTGCCTCCATGACAATCTCCTGCATACCACAAATGACATTGTCGATGCGCTTACACACCATATTGGCCTGCTTCCAATCCTTCCCCACCCCTGAGATCTGTAGGATCTCGTTTGAATAATGATATATAGATGTTTGCAACAGTGAACCAGCTGTGATGGCATCATCAAGTTGTTCTGAAGAGTTATCTTGAATCAATTTGTCGTATAAATTTTGTATGAACCGTTGAGCACCCTCCTGTTTGAGGAGCTTGCCAAGCTTGATTGTCACACGCTCAACACGAGAGTTCCAATAGGCCACTCTTGAAACCAGTGTGGAGATTCTTATGTTTTGTCTGAATCAAGAATGAAGGGCGAATGATTATTGAACTTACTTTGACGTTGATTTGGTCTGTTCTCCTTTGGTATTCAATCCTGCAGGGTCACTCCTTCTAACGGTAAATGTTCTGACAGGTAAGTGGAGTTGATGGTGTGCTTACTCATTGCACATTGCTTTATTTCTACATAACATCAATGGAGATCAATCATTGAGAATGATGGATCCAGTTATAGAGGCCAAATACATACTTATAGTACCATTTAGAACTCTTCTGACAGTTTGCTAAACAACGTTCTTTGGGCGTGTGATATTTTCTGGGGCGACCCATGAAGTGGTGGAAGGGAACAAGGGTGTATAACGCAAAATTTGCAAGTAGATGCTGCCCTTTCATGGCATGTCTTACTTTTACTCAAAAATGCTTCAAATTCTTTTGAAAGTATCTCATTGTGAACCGAGGATTTTCCCTCCATTTTATCTATGTTTACAAAATTTATTTCTCAGTCGCTACCTTGGGTATGATTTTTTCAAAATATTTTGTGAAGTAACCGGTCAACCAGATTGTGATGTGTGCCATCACACTTCCTATTTGAGCTTCAACCCACCCACCTTTGGTAAGGCTTCCTCGTGCAAGCGACTATACAGTTACAAAGACGTGCCCATTACTCACAAGTCACCTTTGTAGCTCCCAAGGAAATCTACGTGCTCAACCTTGTATACAACCTTTCCATGTGCGAGACCTAGTGAGATGTTATTTATCCAACATTCCCATCACCTAATTAACTTTCATTCAAGATGCCGAAAGCGCCTAAACCCAGTACAAGAATCACGTAACTTTACTGCCCTGCATGATGGAGGTAACTTTTGAGGACCTTCAAAGAGACTCTGTAGTATGAGAAAATGATCAATAGTTTTGTTTATTTTTACTGTACAAGAAACAAAGTACACCTCTCTTACCCAGGCTGTGAGATCAAGTCTAGAGAGATTATACTAAAAAAACAAACATAGGTAAGCTAATCCATTTTAGTGATAGACAGAGAGTGCGGTCCAGGGCTATACACACAAGAAATAATTCTTGATCCCTCGCACTTGCCCCATTGCTCACAAGTTGAAGTAATGCATTATGTGTTTTCTTCCCGAGCCAATGAATTAGCCCAATCAATTGACATCACTTTGAGTTCCTTCCAGTCTCAATCCTCTGGCGCGTTGAGGTCCTTGCTATGGGTAAAGATGGCAAGCGTAAATTCTATGTACATAAGGTGAACCAGCAGCGGCCCATAGATACCCATCAACCAGCGCGTCCGTGTCACCGACAGATTGAACACAACTGCTATACTTTGACAGATGGGTCAGCAAAAGTCTCCACAAATTTTGTTTCGGTCGCCCTACCTCCAGCCTTGGATCAACCAGCATCCAAAACAGGAGTAACAGGAATATGGCCTGGGGCTGGCACAGATGTCGACCCATGTGTCGCGTACAATCCTGCTTATCTTGAGCAACAAGAAGTGGTCACGGAGGAGTCTCCGAGACACAGACAACCGCCCAGTGTAAGTCAAAATTACAAAAGGCACAGATTAATGACTTACATGGCTGCAGGACAATCCACTCAGGATGTGGTTACCGTTCAGAGATCTGTATCTACAAGAGTTAATCAATATGGACGGCCGTGGCGACTGGCCTACAAATACTTGTCAACACTGCATGGAGCTGCCTGCATGCCAGGCCATGTATGAGTGCATGGATTGCTTTGGTTGTGGCCTGAGGTGTCATGGCTGTATGATAAGCAGTCATTTGGGGAATCCTTGTCATTGTATCAGGGTGAGTTGTTTGTGTTGAACATTGAATGTTCCCAGACATTAAAATGATCCAGGTTTGGAACGGCACCTTTTTTGAAAGAACAAACCTCAGATCCTTGGGGTTACGTTACCAACTTGGCCATGCACCTGGCCAGATTTGCCCCAATCTGCAGCCATGTCGAGACGACAACTTTGTTATCATTGACATGAGCGGCATCCACTCTGTTGGAATTGACTTCTGTGCCTGTGGATCTTCAACTCAGTCCCATATAGCTCAACTCCTACGTGTTTGTCTCTTTCCAGCTACCGTCACCAATCCAAAGAGCGCTGCAACTTTCTCACTCTTGAAGATGTTTGAACTTTTATCGTACGAGTCAAAAGTTTCAGCCTTTCAATTCTACAATGCGCTGTCCCGCCTTACTGACAATACTGGCATATATACTCCAAAGGTAGATTATATATATTCTATATAGTGCTAGCACTAACCCATGGTCTCCAGGATTGTTATCTTGCCCTATTACTAATGATCAGACAATGGCGTCACCTCAAAATGTTAAAGCGCGCAGTGAGAGGTCATGAAAAAAATGGCATTGCAACAGCAAAGACTGGGTCCTGTGCAGTGGAGTGTCCTGCATGTCCAATCCCCACAAAGAACATGGAACCTGGTTGGAGGAATGCCCTGCAAAAGGAAAAGTACGCTTTTCATTTGCCGTTGTCAATCAAGTTGAGCTGATTGATTGAATCCTTAGATTTAAACACTCTTTATTCATTGGAATTGATGGCAACTTCCGTTTGAAGCGCAAGGATGTGTCCAGTGAGGCTCTCGACCCTGGCCTTGGCAATGGCCTCGCGTATTTTTTCAAAAACGGCCCATATAAGCTCCATATAGATGTGCAAGATGACAAAGTTGAACCAGTCCGTACTTTGACTTATGAGCTGTTTCAGGGTCTCACCATTTGACAGAAATCCAACTGTTCACGTCATGATGCCATGAGTCTTGCAAACTCTAAGTCAAGCCAGGGGCTTGCTGCCACCGGTGTTGCAACCATCGATTGCGCACATCATGATATGAAGCAGCCTTGCTCTGTGGGTGATTTGCAGGTTGGGGAATGGTGAGTTTTGGATTTATCACACAATAGATGTCGTTAATGTATGGGACACTAGATACCGTAATATAGACTACTTTTTCTACCACAGCGTGGTCAACTCTGGTCTCAAGAGCTTTGTGGTCTCCTTTGACATTGTCTGTCAGTGGTCAATCAATTTACGGACTCGCATGTTCAAGTTAGACTCTGAATTCTTCATGCTGAATGATGCCATCCAAGTCCATTTTTTTGTGCCAAAATTCCACATATCTGCTCATGTGACTGCCTGTTGCACCTCTTTCTCCTTTCACTATGGATTGGGAGTCGGCCAAACTGATGGTGAGGCTCCTGAGCGAGGATGGGCCAAGATCAATCCACTAGCCTCCAGCAGTAAGAAGATGGGTCCAGGATTGCGTAGGGATGCACTCGATAGTCACTTTGCTAACACCAACTGGCGTAAAACCACTGATTTGGGTGGGTTTTCTCCCCTTCTTTAGTGATGGGATCACTGATAGAACTTTTCTAGGCCGAACTTTTTCACGGAAGTTCAAGGCCGCAGCCACGGACATGACCGACCATGTCATTGCCCATCATCAACTCACCACATCACTACCTTCAGACTTGGTTGTTAAATGGACCCAAGAAATTGAAGTTTGGGAAAGAGACCCCCACAACAATCCCAATCCCCTCGTTTCGATCATCAAGAGTAGGAATTTGTAACGCATTTTCATGCACATGTTGACTAATGCATTTTCCACAGCCCCAACCCAGGCTGCTGTCCACCGTGAGCTAGCCCAGGTCAAAGCTAAGAACATGGGCACCGTAAATGAAACATCTCTCGATGACTGTGTATCACCGAGTGTTCTCATATCTTGTGGCCTCAAACTAGAGGCTGAACAGTATGTTGTTTCTCTGCATCAATTATTGAATAGCTTATGGCAAACATTATGAAGGCGAGGTCTTAAAGTTGAAGCTTCAAAGATCTGGAGTCACTCGCAAGACCGACAATGTACAAAACTTCAACTCCGGTCTAATACACTGCAGCGGAAAATTGCAACATGGTCCGACATACAGCAAGTCTACATCCCTGCTGTCTGTACTCTCTGACGGGCTGAAGAGTGTGCCACCGCCGCTCTCAAACAGTCATTGCAACTGTACTCCACATTGCTGTGGTTGCCCTCCCAGATCGACTCAAAAATCACCTTCCCCATCCTTCTGGCCGAGATTGAATGGAAACTGCACATTGCTCAAGCTCATGAAGCCCTGGATGCCCTTTGCCAATGTCTTCAAATTTGGTCTCACATGTTCAAGTTCAAGGATTGCTTCGTCCGTGGCCAGCATGCAAACACTCGCGCTCGGATAGATATCATAATATGTCACAATAACATTTTGTCTGATTTTGGGCTTTTATCAAATATTTATATCCTTTCAGCATCAGCATTGTGTGGTGCATGGAATTTTGTGGCAGTGTAGAATGTCCTCAATAGGGAAAAAGTGCGGGCGGGAGGCAGGTGAGCAGATTATTCCTGAGCATCACGGTTAATGCATTATTGATATATCAGCCCAGAAAAGGAGCACCCTAATGTATTATGACGCTATCACAGAAGGTAATGCATTATTTCTGAGCATCACGGTTAATTCATTATTGATATATCAGCCCAGCAAAGTAGCGCCCTAATGTATTACAATGCCATTCATGGAAGGTAATGCATTATCAACTCCCTGATGTATTACGACGCCATCACGGAAGGTAATGCATTATTTCTGAGCATCACGGTTAATGCATGATTGATTCAACTGAAGAATAGGTTGCTTATTACACTGGATAATGCATTTCATACTTGTTCTAATTACAATATATTATGCATTAGGATATCAGCAACAGGTGCATTAGCCTGATCTGCCCACCAGGCCACCATTTGAGTAAAATCTGGTTGCCTATTTGTATCTCAAACTGCCCACTTT
>JAFLHD010017974.1:0-10454 GCA_018856295.1 Blastosporella zonata
GAGCTAACACTTACAATTCTTATCTGTACTTTATACTCACGACGACATCTAGTCTACTTAACTAGGTGAATACATATGAGCTATTGCCCCGCGACGCGAGACAATACTGAGTCTACTTAACTAGGAATATCTTACACTAGGAGCCATCATGTATGCCCAGGTGGCAACACGCCCCGACCTATCATTCGCTGTTGCTATCCTCAGTCGCTTCAGTGCAAACCCTGGCAAATCCCACTGGAATGCCCTCATGCACATACTACAATACATCAAAGCCACAACCCACTACAAACTGTGATACGGCAGGCCCCAACACATGTCCATAATCACGCAGACCTACTCCAATTCTGACTACACAGCCTGCGCAGACACACGACGCTCAGTCTCAGGATTTGTCATCATGCAAGCAGGTGGACCGACAATGTGGGGTTCCAAATTCCTCCCTACCGTGGCTACATCAACCACTGAGGCAGAATACATGGCAATGATGCGTGCCGCCAAACAGCTCATGTGGACAAACACATCACTGGCAGAAATAGGTTACCCTCAATCAAAACCATTCACGCTCCTGGCTGACAACAACAGCACAATTGCCATTGCAAACAACTCATGGGGAAATGCTCGCATCAAACACATTGACATCTGACATCACTTCATCCACGAATGAGTAGACGACGGCAATATTGCCATCACTTACATCCCAAGCTCAGAAAACATCGCCAATCTGTTCACCAAGTCACTACCACATCCTGCACACCATGCATTGTGCCTTGCCCTTTGACTTTGAAAGGAGTAACACGTGCTATGCAAATCAGGGGGAGTGTTGGACTGAGATTCGCTTAGGCACGTCTGACCCCTCGTGGTATGCACATGATATAGTCGCGGATACCACCTTGAGGGGGTACACTATGTCCCCTGTGATCCAGGTGATGGGACTGTATAGTACCAACACAGTCCCATGCCCAGATCACAAAAACCTTACCTCAGTCGTTTGACCAAAAGCCGACTGAGGTATGTGTTTCCCAAATCAACTATAAAACTACAATCATTATACTTACATATGCCCACTAGTATCTAAATCTAACAGGTACTAGTCATATGAATATATTAGTCATTTGACCAAAGGCCGACTGAGTATCTAAATCTAACATTATCTCCATCCCTCATTTGAGCCCTTTATTTCATCATAATTGCATTTTACTTTCATTTATCCATACAATTAGGCGTATCGTATTGGCTGGGATATGGCTCGCCACTTTGAAAATGCTGTATGTCACATGCAGAACATCCAAGTTGGTGTCACAAAACTGCCAAAAGAGTCCCAAATGGGCACAGTTGTTGGCAGTTGAGGATTATTTCACATTGACGGTAGAAAGATAACAGCCTCCTTCATAGGACTGCTTTTAACAGTACCACAGTACTCACAGTCAATATTTTGGAAGATCTTTCTGAGTCAACAATCATGGTGAATTTTATGCCCTCAGCATCTTACGGTACATCACTGGCCTCATTGACATCGTCAAACCACTTCCTGATGGTTAGATATTGGAAAGCCCAAAACTGTCACTCATCAGCGTTAGATTTGGTACAGTGCAAAAGGAACCAACCACAGGGGGTCCTAAAAGAGGAAACTTTATAGCATGTCAAAATTCCAAAAACTACCACAATTGACGCAGATTAAGGAGAGCTTTCAAGTGAACCACCTGCTGCATGGAAGCTAACCAAGTAGCCTCACTAAGGTGGCGAGGGTCGCACGTAGAGAACAGTTACAAAATGTCAATTGTTTGAGACTTATCTATGCACATATATAGTACTTTAGTGATCATGTGCGAAGGTCATGTGATGTAATCATAATTGTTGTAAGTATGAGCTTACACTCACCCATTTCCTAAAAAAAAAAGAGGTAATATTATATGTTGCGTGATCAAGGATGTAATAGCGCCCATTGTGCCAATACCTCAGTGTCAATTAAATTGTGTCGGGGGCGCCATAAGTCATTGTTTGCGTCTTGTCCCTTCCACTGAACCAGGTATTGAAGTCCTCGTCCCCATTTGTGGGAGTCAACAATACAGTCAAGGAAAAAATGGTCTTCCCCAGCCTCATTTTTGAATAGGGGGAGGGGTTGTAGAATGTTCAGGGAATGCTACATTGTTGTTTGCGACATGAGGTTTAAGGAGAGCTGCGTGGAATGTCAGATGATTTTCCATGTTTTCAGGTAATTCAAGTTTATAAGTTGAATTATTGGGATAGGCTTCTAAAACTTTGTAGGGGCCATCAAATCTAGGCATAAATTTTGCAGCGCGACTGTTAAAGCATTGAATATATTCACGGCAGCAATTTAGTGTGCTCAACATGACTTCTTCTCCTAGTGCATATGGTTTCTCTGGAGATTGAGATGCATTAGCAGCATGGGCTTGAATAAGTTTGGAAGTTGTTAATTTATCCATGGCGTCAGGGAAATTCAATTCCATTGAGTCAATTATTTCTCACGCTGCATCACAGTTGATGTCTGAGTTAGGGGGTCATGGAAACATGGCAGGTAACATTTGAGGTGAAAATCCAGAGCAAAGTTGAAATGGGGAATATCTGGTGGATGCATTTACCGTGTTCATTATGTGGAAATGTATGAGCGACAGTGCGCGCACCCAACCCAATTGATTGCAGTTGAGTCTTGACGTAAAAGCAAATGCATTGCTCAACTGTTTTGTTTGTTTTTTTGGAGGATCCATCTGTTTGAGGATGAAAAGACCTCAATTTCTTATGAGTGATACTGGCAAGCAAGCAAAATGTGACCAAAATTTTGATATGAACAATTTGTTGCGGTCAGAGATAATTTTGTCTGGGAGTCCATTTTTGCAGTACCAGTGACAGAAAAAAACATATGCAAATTGTTCAGCATTGAGGTTGGTTGTCACTGGGATTATACAAACTTCTGCGCCTGCTCAGCAAGTCATTGTACATATGGCGTCAAACCCATTGTCAGTTGGAAGAGGTCCAATGAAGTTGATAGCAACAGAGGTGAAATACAAGTCTGGACTTGGTAATGGGTGCAAAGGTCCTGTAGGTTTTATTGTCCTAGATTTATTCCATTGACAATCTGTGCACGAGGGAATATAAGCATTTACAAGTTGTTTCTGTATATTAGGCTAATAAAATTTGTTTCCAAGGGCACTGTATGATTTATCTCCACCAAAATGTCCAAGGTGATCATGGGCATGCCTAAAGAGTCATAGGGAGGGACTTATATACCAATGCTAGAATATACGCTCATACTTATTACTGTCTTGTAAAGCTGGAGCTGTGCCATTAATATATCTTGACCTACCATGCTCTTGCTCCATATGTTCTGTCCAGTAGCAAAATGCAACCCCAGCAACAGCATCTCTACAACAACTTTATGTTACAACTACGTCAGAACTACATAGTATAAATTAGCCCTATTTTTAAATTGAATAAATATAAATAAATAATATTGATAAGTAATAATTGTTACAAACAACTAAATTTTATGCCTTTGGCCACATTGTTGCCTTGAAGTTTTCAATGTCATGTGGCATGAGTGCATTTTGCATAGGCCACCTGGGTGTGCAAAGCCATGATATCTGAGCCCAGAAATCATGCACAGCATTTGCTTGGTGTAGCTAATTGCCCAACCCCTAGATGCTTTGCTGACTGGCTCCTTTTCTCTCACACGTGCAGCCATTCTCAAAAGTTATTGAATATTTCCTTGTAGTAAGTCTCCTTGCTTTTTATATTCACTTAACCAGTTAACCACCCCCAGATGCAGTCTAAAGAAGCACTTCCCACCCCACTCAGGCACATTTTAATGTCTGCGCATGCAACCGACATGGAGGCCCTGCTAACTTGTAGTGTTGCTGACTTTTTGGCAAGCTCTACGCCTACTAGCCCTTCTGCAATGTATTGTGACTTGCCCCTTAATCCTTCACACCCAACCTCCCCACAACTCAAGGCTAGCACACCTACCTGCTCATTACTGCCATCTAACAAACAGATTCTGTTATTTCTCGCAGGCACTGTGCAAGTCATCCCTTGTAGGAGTTTGCTAGGCCACTTACCCAATACAACAGCCTCCCCAGTAGTGGCATCCACTAGCCCCATCCTGATCTTGTCCAACCATTGTTGGTAGTTACTCTTGCTTTTGTCAAGCTTGGGCCCTTTGTACTTGGTAGTAATGCAATATTGGGACATGTAGAGTGATGGGTAGTAGTGCCGTTAGGTGTGATGCCAGGAAGACGAGCAACAAGAAAAATAGTGTTTGGTCCGCTGAACAGAAAAAAAATGTCTGTATTGTCTTGGGTTTAAAGGCCCATAACCTGTAGAGATGGAACCTAAATAAGATAGCCTCAGTAACCGTGTAATTGGACTCTATTGTGTAGTACCTAAATAAGATAGCCTACAGCCTGTCAGTATAGGTACAGTGTCGTGTAAGTATGATGCTCACCTTAGTAACCGTGTAATTGGACTGAGGTGAGCTGGTATAGTACGCGTGTATATATAGGTAGTACATTTCAATATGGCCATCCTGGGCCATATCGTAGGATAATGGGACAAAGGGACATATGGACAAGTAGAAGTCAAGATGGCCATAGGACAAAGAAAATAATACATGGTGTACCTCAATATGATGTTTCATTCTTGTCAACAGCCGAAAGGACACGGAAGGACAAGATAGGTTAGTAAACCAAAGTAGTGAGGTGTGACTACACCTAGATGGTTGACGCAAAAGGTCAATGAAGATGAAAGATACAATAGGACGCACGATGGTCTGGAGATGAGACAGAGAGGGTGAGAGGGTGATGATAATAGCGGTATATGACCGAGGGTCTATTTCATGTCGTATCCTAAGTTCTACTACCATTTAAATACTGATCCCAGAAGACCAAGAGAGACCAATCACCTAGGGTTATAGATTATGGCCAGTAGAGGATCAGAACATAGCCAGCATTTTAGCTAGCTGGTAACCACCAGGTAGAGTAGTAAAAAGATGGAGTGGGAGTAATTCAATATCAGAAAAGATAGCCAATTTTGGTCAGGGATGGAAGGACACGAAAGGATAAAGTGAATCTGTGGTTATGAATGAATTAAACTGGATAAGTGTAAATGTGATGGGTGATGGCTGGGTTGTATCCTTTCAAGTGATAGGGGTAGTGATCCAGGAAGGCCGTTAGGCATTGACATAACAGCAATGTTCGGGATTGATAAATTGGTTGTTAAGGGAAATGATGGCAGGTTGGTGGACAAGTTCTTCCCTGAAGATAGGCAATAAGCATCGTGCTCAAGGCATCCCAGGGAGTAATAGGTTATGTGAAGCTTTGGTGTGCAGGTTTGACAAAGGGACTCCTAGGGGACGTGGCTAACAGAGCTCCAGGCCTATATTCTGGCCAGGCTCATCACCACCTGTTATTTTTAAAACTTATTTCTACCTAATACTTGCAGGCTATGCAAAAACTAACCATGCTGTCCAAAAGCTCTGTTGAGCTTTGCAGTGCCCAAAGCCTAAAAGACATCTCACTAGTGGGCCTGCAAGAGCTTTATACACTTTTGCACTCTAAGTGCATTGGATATGCCCACTTTCCCATTTTCGACCCCATTGCATTTAGTCGGATTCCTGAGCTGATCATTAATAAATGGAACCCTTGCCCCCAAGTTTGCAATGAAGTATCAAAGCTCACAAGGGACATGGAATCCAACTTTAAAAATAGCAGCATCAAAACTGTAATTTATATATATGTTTGCGCCTCTTCTGTCAACCAAGGCTTGTATTTGTTCAACCTGAACAATGTGCAGACACTGGAATTCAAAAATGAACTTGCAAGTAAATTGTTGTCCAATGCCACTGGAGATGGCAAGAAGCTCCATCCTATCTTGATCAATGGAGGACATTGTTGTGCGAGCGCCATTGAATTACACTGCACTATACTTGATTCCATACATGACATGGAAACTCTACTTGGCAAACTAGGAACTAAAGCTGGCAACACCAAAGAGGCCAATGATGCACAATCCAATCTATTTATGCTGAAGCAAAAAGCCACCAAGGTGACTTTTATGGCAAAGATCTTTGATTTGGGTGAGTACACATTGTATTGCAATCACTATGGTTAATTTACACATTGCTTCTATAGATGCAATTGAGAATGATCCATTTAGTCACCAGATCAAGCTTTTCTTGTCTGCCAATGCAAGAGACTATGTGGTCACAGAAACAGATGACAACACTCTTCTAATTTCACGATGCACAGCCTGACACAATGTCGCATTGCTCTGACCTTTTTATCAATTCCTTTAATGCACTTCATGGGGTTCCAATTTGAGGTTTTGACCTCTAAAGACCCTCTGTTATTGGACTGACCTCCTTACAAGGGTGCCATTTCTGAACAGCATATCAGAGTTGAGGCTGCATTTGAGTCTTTTTTTTATAGCCTGGATACCATGACAAATTGCCAGTTTGACATCCTCACACATGACTTTCTCAATGCCCTCTCTCTGCATGTGAGAGGGCTTATGTCTCACAAACTGGACTTTGGCTTTGTGGTGGGCCACCAAAAAGAGGAGCAAACTAATTTATAGGAGAGTGCATTTACTAGTGTTTATCTTCCTGCTACTCTCTCTGTGATAGAAGACTTTGTTGCAGAGTAGGCTGCCAATTTTGCCAGAGACACAGAAGCCCTTGGCCTATTATATTCCATGAGCAACCAGTTGTACAAACATGCTGCATTATATAGTTGTCTTGTAGGTTTGCAAACAATAGATCTTGAAGAACAGGAGGCTGCAATTGGGAAAGCTGTGTGGCATCAGGTTACTACAGTAGTAATTTTGAGAGAGAACATTTAACAGAAGACTCAGAGCCCAGAGAATGCAGCTTTGCAGGCTACTCTTACAAACATGTGGTATTGTGCGTGCACAGCTGAGGATATATGGTTTTCAAGACCCAAACAGTTGGTACATTACCTGGGTGTTCCCAGTTATTGAGCATGAGATTCTGGAATGCCTCTATCATTACAGCTCAAAATGTTGACAAAGATGCTATCAACACCTTGGGTTCCAGATGGTTTGCCATAGAAACTGGCCAATCTCTTACAGATTTCTTTAGTGAAGACACCATTGCTGATAAACAAAATGGGAAGGGAAAAATCCAGACTAAAGGCTGCACCCCTAAGGGAAGGCAAAGGATACAGTTATCAGACTGTATTTAACAGGTGCTTTGGGATCAACCTGCTTCATCCATACCTAGAAAGTTGTCCTTATGTGTAGGGCTTCCTATAATCATTTGACACAATACTGCTACCAAATTATGCATGACAAATAGCCAAGAAGGATTTGTTTATGGCTAGACAGCCTGTATCAGGTTCAAAGGTCAGAACATAGTTGATACATTGTTTGTGAGCCTTAACCATTCACCTCAAAATGTACAGCTTCCTGATCTTCCTCTGAATGCTGTGCCACTAGTCCAAACAAACAATAATGTGGTCTGCTTGCTTCCTAATGACAAAAAAAATCAATGTTTCTTATTCTCAGGTTCAAGTGCTTATTAATTATGCCATGACAGCTTATACTTTGCAGAGAAAGACTCATCCCAATAATCCAGTAGATTTGATGAAATGTAGGTCTCATCAGCCATATTATACCACCCTTTCTCAAAGTGCTACAGCAGATGGGACTTTGATATTGAGAGGCTTTAAACCTTCCATTGTACAGGGTGGTGCATTGGGTGCTCTTAGACAGGAGTTCCAAGACTTAAAGATGTTAGATGACATTACAAGAAGTCAATATTTAGGTGAATTACCTAAAGGAATGTTTGATGCACCTTTACAATCAGATTTAATACAGTCATTCAGATAATTCAAAAGTGAAGCAGACTGTCCTCAAAACCTGCACCCTGCTCTTGATTGGCAAAGCAATATTCCACTAGACAAAAGCATATTCCCTGACTGTGCATGGTGTATTGTTACTAAAAGAGACAAGATAAATGCCTGTTCTCAACCAAAGAGCACATTCATTCCTGCTAAAGGTGCTAAACCTCAAGAATATGTAACCCTCAATGTTGCTTCTGGAAAACTCAGAAAGAATGCTTCTGAATGTACTCCCAAGTCTAAAGGTGAGTTTAATAAAAAGAGAACATCAAAAATAAAGTTGCCTAAGCTAAATGCCTTTTCAAATGGTCATTTTGGCAGCATTGTCTGCCTTCTAGGATTAAGGTGGCAACAAAACAGCTGTGCCTATGATGTGCTTATGTCTATTTTGTATAATCTATGGGCAGAAGGCAACATTCTTTAGTCAGAAAATTTTAAATTAATGTCACTGGGTCTAACAAATAGTATGACAAGAAAGTTTAAAACTGTGGCTCCTGGAGATTATGTGATACTAGAGAGTGTGAGGCAGTGGCTAAGAGAGAAATTGTATGCATCAAAACCAACTGAATTCCCTCTCACATTCATTTGCTAGTAGATCAGGTCTTGCAGTGGCATAGGACGACCACATCTACTTGCACCAAGTGTCATGCCAGTTACACTATTAGAAGAGCACCTCCTCACTTGAAGTCTAACCATATCAAAATATAGGAATGATACAAAAACATATATCTACCTTAAATGTGGATCTAGATTCCACATGTACTAGGTGCAGTACCTAATCTGGTGAGAGCCTTCTTCTTGTGCCACCCATTATTGCATTAGACGTTTCTCTTGTTAATATATTTGTCAACAAATACTTTAATTTAGTAGTAGATGGTACACGGTATAGTTATAAACTAAAGGGCATAATATATTACGCAAACCTGCATTATACCAGCAGGTTTGTGGATGCAGATGATGACACGTGGTTTCATGATAGTATAACAACTGGCTATTGTATGGCAAAGGAAGATGCCATAATTAACATGTCTGTATGTCATGAAAGAAAAGCAACCATATTGATCTATACTAGGCAATGAGCCAGTAATGTAGTAGAATTCTTGATGTTGTAATGTACACGGTAAACAAGGGTAGATAATGCAACATTCTGTTTACTTTTCTTGCTCTCCCCCTGCTTGAGATGTCAAGCATGCCAGTATTGGCCCATATTACCAAGTGGATAGTCTCTAGGTAACAGTTGTAGAGACTATCCACTTGGTGATATGAGCTAATAGATGGATTATTGGCAAGTGTAGGAGGTGGTAATGTTCAGGCTGGCAATGGAGCCTTAGAGTGCTGTGGTGCTAATTGAACTCTAAAGACAATTCAAGAGTATCAGTAAAACAGTTAAGTGAGTAAGATGTGTTACCCAATACTAGTGACAATTACTAGTGACTGAGAGATATAGAACTATTGGAGTTCTTAAGGATGATAAGAGAGTAAAGGACTTTTGAGTGGGTGGGTTAATAAGTGTGATTTGTGCTCGGGATTTTGTTATAGTTTGCTTTTCCAATAGAGTGAGGTTCCGAAACAGATTGGTTGTCCTAAAGGTTTTGAGAGCTAATGCAAAAGATGCAATGCAGAGTAACTGCTAGGATTTTGAAAGTGATTTTGAAAGGGGAAAAGTCAAGAGGAGTCAATGAAAGGGTGATATAAGGCAAGGATGTGGTAATGGTGAATGATTTTGAGTCAATTTTGGGTTGAAGGCTGGGTTTTGAGACAGTTTTAAAAGCGTACTAATCAAACTCTGAAGAATAATTTTGAAAGTATCAGTTAAAACAATAGAATAAATAAGATGTGTTACTTGGTGCTAGTGGTGGTTACTAGCAATAGAGAGATATAGGACTGACGGAGTCCTTGAGAGCAATAAGAGATTAGAGAGATTTTTGTGACCTCACTTTGGAGAGAAATTTAAAAAGAGGTGACAAATAGAGACTTTGTGTTGATGAGACCCGCCCTAATACAGGCGTGTATTCATTACAAAAACCCCCCTTCAAATTCCTAATGGTCGACACCGTCACTCAATAACTCGGTCAATACGCCCCCGCTGCCTATCCAGACTCAATAAACTCTATTGGCGTCATTACAAGATTACTAGTCAGTCATCAACAACTTCAATACCGGTTTTTAGGCCTAGTCTATAATGGTTCATCATTATTTCCCTCGCCCCACGGCCGATATCACTTCCTTCATTACCCGAAATCATTACATTGGCATCATACGCAGTCCATCGACATGTTTGTGGACCCTTCACCCCTATCAACTATCAGTTCTCAATACCCAAATCCCGAAAGTCACCGAAATCTCCTGCGCAGTCAATAACCGAAAAGGCTAAACATTATAAGCCGCCGGTAATTATTTCGCTATGATTTCGGGCTTTTATCATCATTATCATCATTATTACGCTTACCTTTCTCCGCCTATCTTATGGTTAATTATTGGTTAGGGGCTCGGTAACCCTCGCTAATAGTTGATTGGCATTTTTGACTATTCACTTCATCATTCCGCTTATTGAACTCCACTCGCTTATCATTCTTTTTCTTA
>JAFLHD010017975.1:0-10406 GCA_018856295.1 Blastosporella zonata
GCGGACAAGCAAGTTCATCAGTCGGTGCTTCAAAACTTTTTGATGAACGCGGACGAGCACGAACTCGGGGACGAATTTAAGAATTGAGTGCCCCTAATGCCACTGGACTCTATGTTTCTTTTTCTGAACTTCTCTCCACTGAGTTTTGTTTTTACAAGAACAATGCTGGAGGCTGCAGATACATAGGCTATAGCTCAACTCCTGCACTCATTGTCAACACTCCTGAAATGGCTTGATGACCTTCCTCGGGAACGGTGTCGTATTCCGAATCTTCGCCCACGCCAACAGCTGCGTCGAATGGATCTTGGGAATGGAACGGACCCCTTCCTTTTCATAGCTACATCATAGAGAAAGACTTTGGTTCTCTATGCTCCTTCGATTGCAGCCGAAGCCCGTAAGAAGAAATTCCTGGGTCTCCTGATTGCACCGACAAAAGTGCTCGTTGATTAAGAGGTAGTATGTATAACAAGTTTAGTATTCCAGCCTAGATTTCAATTGTACTTGAAATAGGTATACCTAGAGGTTGGTTTCTCAGCTTGCCCGCTATCCAACGCATGCTACAGGATATTTCAGTAGAGTAACCCGCCTCCCTTTTTTTTGGTAGGAACACTCACACAGTCTTTCGGGACGGTGGAAAGTGGTGAAAGATATAATAGTGTTGTTTTATTTGTATACTTTAGTGGTGTGCCGTTGTGAGTTCCATTGCTTTCGTGCCCAAAAGGACTATGTCTGACGCCTGGGGACTCAATTTTGTATTCCAAAGCCAGTCTTCTCTAGACCCCGTCGATAACTCCAGAATAAATTGACAACCGACTTGGAAGATAAGAATGTTGATCAAAGAGGGTTGATGGACGGTCGACTGAGACTATTCATGGGTCATCGCGAAATCCTCTATACTTACTTATTAACTGCAGGGATGATGACAAGTTGGATAAGAATTTCTCACTTAATTTTGCTTTCAAGATCGAAGAAAGACGGGAGTTTCATGATGGGGTTCTCGTATGTAGTAAGCATCTAACGATTAAAAGGGCTACTACTTGAACGCAATAGTCATCTCGAACCATTGAACGCCCAGCGCGGTAAATGTTGTAGCAGTCAAGCCTGAATGCCGCAATATAATGCGGAGGGGAGGACTCAGTGTAATCCTGCGATTGAATAACAGTTTTCAACAAAAGAGACACAGATTTACAGCCTCTGATGCCTGAGATCTGGCATACTCTGAACGGGTATTATGACAAGGGAGCACGATCGCGTGGTAAGTAGTACAAAGTATGCCGATTTGACGATGTGCGTCCAACCTTGGAAGTTGCTGGACTCAAGCCGAGGCCGGCCGAGCCCAGAACCAAATATGCCATTTCTGCACGGATTAAGTGGAAGATAACCGATGCCTGAAAAAGCAATTCCATTCGTCCAATGTCTTTCCGGATCCATGGTAGCAAGGGAGTTTTCGAAAGCGAGAGCTTCCAAATCCGCCAGTCCAATGATACTTTACATTTGAGCCACGGATAATTTAAAGTAGAAATATTCGTATCGTCAGCTGCAGTAATCCGACAGTTGGAGCTTTCGTACGCGGATTCAGCGCCGGAACAATAAGTACCTACAGATACTACTGCACGCGAAGAGCTGGAAGAGGAAGTATGGAGCAAGGGTAGGTATGAAGTTGTCACTGATCATTGATAATAAGATCGAACGTGAATGGCGTCCGACGGAAGCGCTTCTTTTCTCGTTCTCGGGGAGACTGTCCGGGATGAAGGGGCTTCGAAGTTCGGAGCTTGGGGCGGACTAAATTTGAGGCAACAATGGGTGGGGAACGGCAGGGAACGGCACAATTAGTGGAGACGCTGGCCTGAACATTCAACCCAGCGAAGCCGAGATTGAACAAGAGTTTGGAACTTGGGGATGGAAAAGAATGTGGCAAAAAGATTTGAACTCCTCGATCAAAATTTAGCGCCGGGTTGTCAACAGCTCCCGCAAATTACATGCGGGATAACAGTTCAGTCTACATTCCATCATCTCCAATGGCCTCCCCAATAAGCGTTATATATAAAACTGGAGGCTTGTTCCGCACTAATCTTTCACTCGATTACTACAATGGGTGCTGGTGCAGTTGCAACAACTGGTGCAACCGCTGCTTACGGTCATCTCATCGACCCCAACAGGAAATGGTACAATAACAGGCGGTATGTGTCCCTCAGCACGTCATATTTCTATTCATTGACCAGATTCTCCAAACAGACTGATCACGCTCAACGCGTGGATCGTCCTCCTCCTCATCACGTCCTCCACAAATGGTTACGACGGCTCCATGATGAACGGTCTCCAGAGCTTGGAACAGTGGACAAGCTACTTCAAAAATCCCACTGGTGGCAAGCTTGGTCTGCTTAACGCCATCCAGGTTCGTGTCTTTTGCTCCGTGGTTATCATTTTACTTAGAAACGTAGAACATCGGCTCGCTCGCGGCGTATCCCATTGCTCCGTACATCTCTGATGGCCTAGGACGTCGTCCCACTATTTTCATCGGTGCTGCCATCATGTGCATCGCCACCGCCGTCCAGACTGCCTCTCAGTCCGTCGGGATGTTCATCGGTGCTCGTTTCCTGATCGGCTTCGGTGTTACCTTTGCTGGTGAGTCTAGCTTCTTTTATTTACTGCGCGCCTTTTTAAAACTATTTCTTTGCAGCCAACGCCGCCCCCATGTTGGTAACTGAGATTGCATATCCCACCCACCGCGCACCCCTTACCTCAACGTACAACACGCTCTGGTACTTGGGTGCTATCATCGCCGCCTGGACCACCTTCGGCACGTTCACGATCAACAGCACATGGGCGTGGCGTATCCCTTCCGCCCTCCAGGCTCTCCCTTCCGTCCTTCAAATCTTCCTCATTTGGTTCTGCCCCGAGTCACCCCGTTACTTGGTGTCCAAGGGCAAGGACAAGCAGGCACTCAAGACCCTTGCCTACTACCACGCCGATGGCAACGAGTATGTTAATTTTTACCCCCCCTTTCTATGAATCTTTCTCACATCGTCTGTAGGCAAGACCCCCTCGTCAGCTTCGAGTATGAAGAGATCAAAGCCGCAATCCAGTTCGATCGCGAGGTTGCCGCCAACGTCGGCTGGACGACGCTCTTCGCCACTCCTGGCAACCGCAGGCGCATGCGCATCATCGTCGCTCTCGCCTTCTTCTCCCAATGGTCAGGCAACGGACTCGTCTCGTACTACCTCAACAAGGTCTTCGACGGCATCGGCATCACCAACCCCACCACTCAGCTCCTTATCAACGGCATCCTCCAGATCTGGAACATGCTTTGGGCGCTCCTGGCCGCGTCGCTCGTGGACAAGATCGGCCGGCGCGTGCTGTTCTTGACGTCGGCTGTGGGCATGCTGGTATTCTACACGCTCCAGACGGCGATGTCGGCTGTATTCCAGAAATCCTCCATCACTGTTGTCAACGCCGATGGTACCTCGAGCATCGTGGGTGGCAATCAGGGCGCCGCGCACTCCGTCATCGCGTTCATTTTCCTCTACTACGCGGCTTATGAGTGAGTTTCTCGTCCTACCTTATTTGCTTTACCTTTTCTCATGCATGGTCGGCTATTCAGTATCGCGTTCTCCCCGCTCATTGTCTCCTACACCCTGGAGATCCTGCCGTACCAACTCCGTGCCAAGGGCTTCTCAGTGTTCAATTTCGCTATCTCCCTGTCCCTCATTTTCAATCAGTACGTCAACCCCATCGCGCTCGATGCTCTCGAGTGGAAGTACTACATCGTGTACTGCTGCTGGATCCTCTTTGAGCTGGCGTTCCTCTACCTCTGTATGTCGCTTTCCTTTCTCTTTCCTTGGGATAAATTCTCATGTCACCCTCAACAGACGTTATCGAAACCAAGAACCTTACCCTCGAAGAGACCGCAGCGCTGTTCGATGGCAATGAGGCGGTCGAGACTGTCATCGCCCACGCCGTTGACGATGGTGACAAGTCTTCCGTTTACCATGACGAGAAGACTGAGGCATAAAACATAGGGTTTTTCTTTCTTTGTTTTCCATCACCGTCCACGCTAATAACTTGGACACGCCCACATTCAACTACCACTGGACCAGCATCACCATCTCTCTAATATAACCCGTTCAATCACCACTTGTATTTCTAGCAATCGATCATTATTTATTACATGTTCTCTCTTCGCGTGCTACCAACATCATTCAGAATGCGATGGCAGGTTGAGTGCTGCAGCACCAAGTGCTTGAGGAGGTACAGTAGGTAGGTAACGAGTCCTTATGCATCTGGGCAAACATCAGAGTGAGGCCCGAGGAGCTTTTTTAGCAACTTTCTTCTTCTTTTTCGTAGGACGACGCTTCTTGGTTAGAAGTGAATAATTCACGTCCACATCGCGCAATCTGAACGCCTTGATTGCAAGTTCAGCCGCCATGAACTTGACTTCCTCCTGGCTAGCACGACCATGATATGTTTCCGTGCCTTGGCACTCCTCCTTGCCATCCACCACTATCACGCAGCTGACTTGCCCCTTCTCCTTTTTGAACTGATACTCGAGCTCCTTGTTGTGCTTGCTGGACCACATCGAGAGCCTCGACACGGGATGAAGGACATCGACGTCATCGCGAACGATCCGTTCCAATATCGGGAAAATTCCAAGGGTGGTGATGACCGACCTAGCGGCGTCGATACTCCCTCCCGAGTCAAGGAATACCGCGCCGATGAGGCTCTCCACCATATCACTGAAGAACTTTGGCGCCTGCAGTCGGATCAGATCTGCCCAGGGGAAAATATTCCCACTCGTCAGCGCTTCGTGAATCCCGTCCTTGCGATGTTTGAAGCGCGCGACCGTATTCCGTTGATCTTCGAGAACCCTCGGACTTGAGTGTTGGAGACATTGCCATAGGTGGATACGATGGGTCTCGGGGAGTAAGGCGATTGTGCCATCTGCACTAGGGCCAGGCATCGTGGCGTCGGTAGAAGTCGATGAAGAGAGGCAAATGTAGGCAAGTATATGAGCGTTCACGACAGAGGATTTTCTCGAGTGCATGTGGCCGGGACTGTAGTTTTTCCCTGGAGCATGGTATAGGAAGTCGGTCACGACGATATCCAACACGGAGTCTCCCAGGAACTCAATCCGTTCGTAGGATGGAGTATTATACTGGTTCTGTTCGTAGCTAGCGTGGGTCAACGCTTCCATGAGAAGAAGTTTGCGTTTGAAAGTGTATCCCAATATTTGTTCGACATTGTGGAGCTGAGGTGGATAGTCTTCCACTGCCCCTACACGCGAAAGAAGGCCCTGGATCCGGGTAGGAATTGGCTCCCATTTGAGGCCCAAGTCAAAGAATTTTGCACACTCATACCCTAGATCGAAACCGCCATGAAGATAGGCAGCACCAATCAAAGATTCAACCACGTCAGCGAGTACTATAACAAATAACGGCCACGTCAATACTTGTCTCAATCGTCGATGCATCATTGTTAATTGTGGCTGACCTTTTGTTGACAGTTCCTGTTGTTTCTTCTTTCTCGGATTGGCTCCTCCATCTTTGTGACTCTCGACCACGGTCGCTTCTTCCTCCGGTTTGCCTTTATTTAGCTCAGGGACGATGTAGTTCGGCTTCCATTTTTTCCCCAGCATCCGGTCTGTTGCATCAGCCTTAGTAACTGTGTCTGGTAAACAGAGCCCATCAATCGCACCTCTAATGATCCATCGGTAGAGACCCCTCTTGATATCCTCCTTTGCGAGACGAACGTTCGCTACAGCATGGCCAAACTTCTTGGTCAGGTATCCTTCATGCCACAGAGGGTACTCGGCCATAATTTGAATAGATGCCACGTGTTTCAGAACACAGTCACCCAAAGTCTCCAGGCGTTGGTAGTTGCTTCGTTCGCCTGATACTGGCGCTGTCATCGCCGTCATTATTAGTGAGAGAGGAACCTCGTTGAGAGGCGTCGATGCGAACAGGGTATCACGCAAGGAAGAGACTGTGATCGAGCATGCCAAAGCCCGAAGGATTGAGGGCAGGAGTAATGCATACTCCGATTCAAGGCGTGAAAGGACAGTGATTGCAGAGAGGGAGGGTAGGAGGAAGAAAGTCTTGACTTCTGTGGGTGGTCCATCCTTGGGAGGTGGAATGGGAACGAGAAAATTTGATCGAGGAGGAGGTGGCTGGACGGCCAGGAGGGGATAGACGATCTCGAGATCATCAAAGCGAGAGTAATACGCCCTGAACTCAAGCTCCTCAACTTCGTTTAGGGGTTCATACCGCCACCCAACGAACATGTATCCCTTAGTGAATTGAAATCCATTTCGCACAAGGGTCAGGTCTGTTGGATATGAAAAATTTTCACCGAACTTCCGAGCGTTGGCGAAGTACTCGTCAGCCTTCGATGCTCCAATGGATAAGTTGAGTTGGGAAAGCCACGCTCTGCGTGTTTCCCAGCGGGTATCGATGTTCTGAGGCAAAATGAGGTATGGGAAGTCGTCCTTGTCCCAGGACATGCGCGAGCCGTTCAGGCACCAGAAGAGCATCTTGGTATACCGCCTAGCCTGTTCCACCCGCGTATCATTGAGTGCAATCGATGCTATGTACCGCACGCGTGTGGATATTGGAGGCTGACCTGGACGATAAAGAGTTGGCCCCTCGTCGTTCGGCAGGGATATTTTATGAGAGTTGTTGAACAAGATTAAAGGGGGCAGCCGTCCGACGGCAAGCTCATATGTGTGCCAGCACGTTGGCTGCACATCTTCGACTGTCCATGGATCTATTTGAAGGGAGACCTTGGCGACCCCTGCGCGATTCTCAACATCCCTTAACATCTCTTTAACCTCATCCTCCAGTTGTGGGTCCACGACACTCGTGATGGGAAGTAGATGCTCATTGAGCAGCTCAGCATCGTAAAGAGCCTTGTACGCTATAAACGCGGCATGCCGGTGTGCGGAGATGCGGTTGGCGTAAATCTTCTCCGTGGAAAATTCGCGTTGAGGAAGAGGGAGAGAGCGAGGGAGGGTGACCTTGGAGGCCCAGGGGCCGCTATACGGGGATGTATGACGGGAACGATTGTCGAAGGAGTGCCACCCTTCAATAAATTCTGGTGGTTCGATGTCGTATAGGGGCCGATTGTCTGCATGGGCACTCGAGGGTATCACTGCGCAGAAGTGAGACAGGTGGGATACTGCAGAGTGGAGAGTGAGGAGGGCCCTACAAAGAAAGACGTTACAATTTGAGTGAATAAATAAAAGGAAAGGACATACCCCGTAGATGGAACGCGGAACTCCAGCGTATCGTCATCGTCGTCAAACCCAGTATCGGCTTCATCTACATTCATATCCCGCGATGGATCGTTATACAACGCGACCATCTGCTTCTCCAGATCCTGCCAGTTCATCACGTTCTGCTGGTCCTTCCCGCCACGCTCAAAGAGTATAGTGTATGTGCTCCTCTTTTTCCTCGCACGTCCACGGCTCTGTGCCCAGCTTGCCATATTGGGTGGAGGGTCCCACCGTATAACGCTCCCGCACGCCTGAATATCGATGCCCTCTTCAGCGACGGCGGTCGAGATGATCACACTCTTCACACCGATCTTGAAGTCATTCAGGGTATCTTCGTGTGTGTCTTTGAGCATGAACCGCGTGATGTCGAGGAAAGAGTGTCGGTACGAGCTGTCTGAGGTGCCCAGGAGGCATCCGAAGTTGAACTGTTCCTTGGTGACTGGATGGTTCCGCAAGAGCTCAGCGAGAGCAAGAACGGTGTCGCGGCGTTGCACGAACACGAGACCGGAGTACGTTTCGTTCTCTGCTTCAGTGTCGGACTTCTCCGCCAAGAGTGTCTCGATAAGCGCATGAACCTTGAAAGAACACTCCCCGATGTCGTCAGGGTAGTACGATACGGGCGATACCACAATGGTCTCAATGATTTTGAGAAGGTATGCCTTCTCTGAGTTCTTCCAAGTCGAAATGATGTTATTGAATGGGTTCGCGGCACGCTTGGCGTGCTGGATGACCTCCCAAATGTACCAGTCTGTCGCCCACACACCCAGATCCTGACAGATAGCATCCGCTGTGCGTGCAAAATCCCTGAGCCCCTTGTGTGTGAACGAGTCTTCCTTCTGTATGACCTTTGACAACTTCTGATCGATGCGGTGGTAGTCGGTGGAGCCTTTGATGGCACGTCTTAGCTGGTTATGGAGGGAGTGGACGTATGGGTCGTTCTGAATGTCAAGAGATTGGACCACGGCATTAAGGGTGGCGAGATTGGTGGAAAAGGGAGGATGGTTCGGGTCGGGGCCATCGAACAAGATGTGCCTAAATACCGGACGATAAACAAATTTTGCAAGTTCGTCTCTGTGTCGACGAGGAGCGCGGATGGTACTGTCTAAGTTTTCTTCAATAGTCCTAGGACAAGGACGTCAAGGTTCATGGCTATTTCGATAATCAAAATGAAGCACATACTTGAATGCTTTCTCAACATTCCCGCCATAGATAGGGCTCGCTGTTAATCCTAAAACGGAGGGCCGCTGGTATCCCGTCGATGCGGTAGAAGTTTGCACCGGAAGAGCAAAGTAAAACTCCTTCATTATCCGATTATATGGGTGGTTATCGACCGCATGGTGTGCTTCATCAAATATTAGAAGACTTATATCGCGCCCCAGGCTAACGTATGAATGTCGGAGGGCATCAAGAAGGACCTGAGGAGTGGTGACCATGACTCTATTGTTGCGAAGGGCGGTCTGCCATAACCCGGCATTCTTCCACTGGTCGGGTTCCTTAGAACCCGATATAAGGCCAACTGAGACAGGTATGGCAGTTTGTATAACGCTGCGCTGCTGCTCACAGAGGGCTACAGTAGGGGCGACGAACCATGAAATCTAACGGGTATTGGTAGGAGAAGTTAATAAGTTGATATCCGGAAAGAAAGAACGTATATGTGTCGTACCTTGGTGGGCTGTCGTTCAACCTCTGTTTTAATTCGCAGGACGGCTATGTGCGTCTTCCCAGACCCTGTGTCCAGAGCAACTATGATATTCCTGTGAAGACTCTCCAACAGCATCTCCTGTTGGTATGCTCGAGTAGTCACTACATCGACCGCTTGTGCCATTCTAAACGCAAATCAATTCGATACAAACGTCAATTAGACTGCGAGCTCACAGAGAGCTTGGGATCGGGGGGCCGAAATGAACTAGTAGAAGAGGGCTAGGCAGGATTGCAGTATCTTTGATCGAAGTTATATACCAATGCGCTACCAAGCGCTTCTGTTGACATGATCGCAGTACTTATCCACAGGTGACCTCGAGAAATAAACGCCTAATTTGGGAGAGATCGGTCCGATAATAATGTCACTGCCACGGTATAATTACCCAGGGACGAGGCGAGTCCGAGTGAAGTCACGCAAAAGCGACCATATGGTATTGCTTAGCAATTTTTGTAATCACGTGGAAACATCGTCGGAATTGGCAAACGACTTCTTCCTCAACTTGACGGCCGGAAGAAATGTACAACGCGAAATATACGTAGCCCTGATCGATGACAGGACGTGCGCTTTGCAGCCAGACATTTTGACAGTGGCTTCGCCAATTTATCTGTTTTCACTTAATTCGCAGGGAAAATATTGAACGTCCGTTTTTTTATTATGATTACCTCCAAAAACCACTCAAAGGCCCACCTGTTTTTATCCTCAACAAGCCACCCTCTCTATTAAGGTAGGCCTACGATGACACGGAGAGGAGAATACGCTGCCTGGTGCCCTCAACATCATGCGCTGGAACACGTCGCCATTCCTTGATACTTTGCCTTCGTGAAGGATTTGTTTGAGCTGTAAGTCAACATGAACCTCTGGATACAAATGATCACGACTTCCCCTTCCATCCTTAGAGAACTTAACTTGAGTTTGACTTCTGAAGAAAGATCCGAGGTCATACTGGAATTTAAACGTCGGGAAATTTAGAAGCAGTGCAAAAAATAAACCTTTTCCTTCTGGCGTCACCTAAGTGTGTCCTTCTCAAAGAAACTGTGGCTAACCCAGATCTGAATTTAAAGGTATGTTAATTGCCTGAGATAATATGACAATCGACGAATGATCCATTGCATGCGTAGGAATCGTGAAACCCGAGCTGCCTATATCCCAATATTTACAGATTTTCAGCATAGTACGTAGTACACGCTGTTTGTATGGCAAGGTCAACTCGCCTCTTCCTCCTGAGCAACTTCATCCCCAATATCAACCAATGCTAGCGTCCGCATGTGGAGAACCAATGGAACCCTGAGGCTGGGGCAACGTACATATACGGCGGACAGAGCTGACGTGGTGTCATGGTTTTCGTGTACAGAGTCAAGCTCTTCTGGCTCTTTGTTGTCTGCTGAATTTTCATTGAGAGTGATAACAGTAGACAGGTGCCCAATTCCCCTGCCTAAA
>JAFLHD010017976.1:0-10367 GCA_018856295.1 Blastosporella zonata
TCTAGGGCTATCAACAACGGTATATAGAAACGGCATCTTCTCCCTCATCTCGCGACCTCTCGATTTACAATCAGAAATGCACCTTCATGCACACAGCACGCAATACAGGCTGATTGAAACTGTCACATCCTGGCTGTCACTGCCTTCCAGCACCCACCATACCGACCTAACATACGCACCTTATCTGATGATTCCAACGTTTACCAAGAATGGGTTCGATTCCCTACCATGGTGATGACGTGTCTCGCCCCTCGGAGTTCATTTCTTCCTGTGATGCGGCGGCTGGGAATACAACACTCGTAGAAAATTTGGCACGGAGAGCTGGCCGCGTTCAGACAGAGAAAGGAGGCGTCAGCGGGATCGAGTTGAAAGCCACCCGCTCCGTGAATACGACATCAAGGCTAATGCTTCATATTCAGTGGATCCAAGTTTTCATCATCTCAACCAGGCTGAAACGGGGAGGCTCGCAGCGCTCATGGCCGTCACTCTTACTTCCACTATGCCAAACTTTGTTATCCGTTTGCCTTTCTTCGCTTCTTCGTCGACTCAGAACCCTGCAAACCCGTAACACAGGTAAGTCTGTTGTCGATTTTCAAGTGTCCATACAGTCTCAGCCTTCAAGGAGGGCGATATCACAATCCCACAAGTTGCGAATATGCTACTCAGGCTGCGATTCAATTTCTTGGCACACTCGAGGCTGTGGCGGGAGCCGTACCCGTTCCCAGATTTGCAGCTGCTATGAAGGTTGCTGCGAACATCGACACTATTCAGCTTATTTCGCAATTTGCGGGATCGCTACTTACCTACCTCCTTTGGCTATGCAACTCTGGAACGCCCCGAAGAGCTCGAGCTCCGCATCAAGAAACTCGTGGTTGAGTTAGTCAACAAACTGCAGGGGAAACGGTAGAAGGAAATTCCATCTAAAGTCCTAGCAGATATTGAAATGTTGAAGCGGTTCGTAGCTGGCCCCCTTCCCGTCCGACACGATTGAATAATTTGACATTTCAGTGATATGACAGATATCGAAGAAAAGCTCAGTGGCATGGCATTTCAGCATCGCCTTCGTGTTATTCTATTGGGGGTCTCAACGAGGACAAGACTCGCAAATATGTGGTTGAGCCAGGCTACCAATTCTGCTGGGGGCACTTTTGTTCGACTCGGTAAATGACACGATACTTCTTTCCTTTATGCTTTTAAGCTCATTTCCACTCCCACAGCTTCATGCAATGTCGGTATCAAATCACCCATCGAAAAAGTGGGTCGTGTAAATCCTCCTTTGTATCCAAGCTCGAACGACGACATTAAAGCATTTGCCCAAGGATTACAGTTCTACATTACCTCAATTCTCCGCCCACGATGCGGACACTATGAATTACGACGATAAAGGGAGTGTCGATACGATTGCTCTGGTCTATACAACTACCCCTTCCAGGACTTTCGACAACACTTCGACGTCCTGGTCAGAATGTCCCCTCCAAGGCAACAAGCAGAAGCGTGCCATCTTCGCCACGGCTGGATTTCCAGCAGCTGTCCTTGAAAGTCTGCATCGACAGGATGCTACCGGAAGCCCGAAACGGGTTCTTCCTGCACAATTCGCACAACGGAGGACGGAGGACGGCTCTGGGCCAATTCTTGGCAGAGCGAGAACGAACGGGGTCAAGTTCAGCATCGCTAGTCCTGATGCTACCAAGAGGGAGAAAGAATAGCTCCGTAACTCTGGGGTCTGTGATGCCATATCTTGTGTCAACCATAGGTGCGGCCGCTCTTATCTTGTTCACGTACCTATATTGACACCGCTACCTGTCCATCGAGTCCTGACCGGTCAGGTCCTAACAGATGAGCGATGCGATGGGCAGTTCTCCTGAATTAAAGGTGCGAGATGAAGACACCCCATCAGCAGCGTCCGAGTTAGCGAACGGTCTCGATTATATTCAATGTTGAAGAGAAGTGCGTCGGGATGTAGCAAATTACCGTCGATGAGAGGCAGATTCCTGGAGGAGCGGATAGGCATCCTCAAGAGCGATATAGCAGAATAACGGGAGAAGAAGCTGTGACGGCTTCCGTTCATCGGAAGCTAGTCTGGTGCTTGGTCTAGTCCGTGACGCATATTGTTGAACATTGAACCATATCCCATCAATATACGCGGCTCAGTAGCGTGTTATAACTACTGCAGCGTGAGGCTGTGTGGACCGCCATACAGGTTTGAGCTAAGCCAATCCTGCGGATAGGGCTCGTATCACTGTAGGTGAGAGGAGTAAACGATTACGCTAAGATGGAAGCGAGTGAAGGAGCAGGGTTACGCAAGGTCCAAGGCTCAACATTACGCGTTAAGTTTGTATATATAAGTTAGAAGTGGCATCCAACAAATGCGATCTCCGCAAGCCCCCTACGTGGAGATCTCTTCTCGGACCTCTTTCGTTAAAAATTTCATCCACTTATGTCATTATCGGCCATTACAGACCGTTGGACTTTCGACTTTCGATCTTATGGGTAAAACGGTCGCAACACTAAGGTAAAATGAGGCTCCATGAGGCAAAGAAACAATAAGAGTATATTGAAGTATGTGTAGGATTGTCAAATGGAGGTGCTGTATAATGTGTACACACCTATGAAGGTCTGCCTGAGTCCGTTCCAAAGAGTGTATGTGCATGTATGGATGATGTATAATGAGAATGTCCTGTCCCTGTCCGCTCCTACCTTACCCGCCTCGCACACACGCTGGAATTAACGTGTCTTCTGCCCCTGTATCGACCCTCCGTCTCTTCCTCGGACCGCCGCGCGTAGGGCTGGGAAGCGCAAACGACGGAGCCACCGTCGTGAACGAATTATTCGAGAACGTAGCATCCGCCGAGTCTCTGAAGCTATTGACACGGGAGAACGTTCTAGGCGTCGTAGGCGCGTCCGGTAGTGGTGGCGTCGGCTCCACGGATCCCTCAACCGGACCGGTTTGGACAGAGGCTGAGGCAGATCGGACCTCTTCGGGGAGCTGGGTAGGGAGCGCGGCAAGGCATGCTCGGTATCCAGCTTGAACGATGCCGAAGTAGTCGGCGGTCTTGGTGTAGATGCGAACGAGGAGCTCGGCGTGGAACTGTGGCATCAGGTTTGAGTAGACGCCACGCTCAGCGAAGGCAGAGGCTAGGGGCCATGAGATGGAGAGAAGGGGAACTGGAGAAGAGCGTACGTACAATCACGGTGTCGCTTCGAGTAAAACTTGACGAAATCGAGAGGATTCTTCTCTTTCATCCCGTAATGCATCAGCGAGAAGTCGCAGATGACGTCGTCAACTTTGAGGTTGCGAACTAGTTTGGCTACGGAGGCATCCTTGCTTCCTTTGACTGCGTCCACGATCTTTTCTGGGGTGATGCCCTTCTGGAAGATGGAAACCCAAGGCCAGTCGACGACTTTGTAGTCAACCATCTGGTAGAGGTCGCGGGTCCTAATGCGGTCAAAGATGGCACGAGAAGGAGCTAATTCCTGTCATGGAATCAGTCGAAGACTAAGAATCTATCGCACTGCAGTACTCACAGGTTCCGTGCTTGCCTCAATCTCACCCATAATCTGGTCGGTCAAGTACAGATACCTGTCAGGTTGAAAGACTCGCTCTGCGATCTTCTTGAACGGCTCCGCCGCAAGTAGCGCGTCAATAATCATATGCTCGATGGCCTTTGCTGCATGGACAGTGAGAGATGGAACAGGGATGGGGAAGAGGAAGATGCTTACCAGCCTTGTGGCTGTAAACCATCTTGTGCAGCTTGAATCGCGTGGCACAGATCTCGTATATAAGGTTGGCATCCTT
Source organism: Blastosporella zonata (assembly GCA_018856295.1). Taxonomy (NCBI): domain Eukaryota; kingdom Fungi; phylum Basidiomycota; class Agaricomycetes; order Agaricales; family Lyophyllaceae; genus Blastosporella; species Blastosporella zonata. The sequence goes on from JAFLHD010017976.1 coordinate 3,797, forward strand.
GATGTCGTAGCAAATCTGATTGTCGAGAACACGGGCAGAGTTGATGATGCTAGGTACATATGAAGATGAGGCTGGTGTGAAAGCCGATGACCTAGCGGACGTACCGCATAACAGCGATGTTCATCTTGTCACCGATCATGTGTGAATCGCGTGGAATATAATCAAACCTTGAGGCCGCTTGTTAACAGCGTCTGTAAGAAACATCGGAGATACTCCAACACTCACTTATCGACGTCGATTCCATTGCGCTGGTTGGAAACAATGTCGAATAAAAAGGACTTCTCGTCCGGGCAAGACTTTGGGGTGCCAGCAATAAGAGCCTTGATAAAGAGTTTATCCTCGTCCGACAAATTGATCCTTTCAGGGTTCTCCTCGACTAAAGCATCGAACATCATGACGGAGGCATCCTCGTGCTTCCACGAACAATCGGGCCTGTAGATGGTACGTGAATCTTTCATTAGAATAAGACTGACAGAGATACGCACAAAGCTTTCGGAATGAACAGACCATCCCAGACGTGGCTCCACGGCCCATGACCTAAATCATGGCAAAGACCAGCTATCTCGACACATTCGATATCACGATCAGTTATCTTTAGCTCGGGCTGATTTGTTTTCAAATGCGAAGCCATCGCACGGGCGAGAAATGCGACTCCTATCACAATGTGAATACGATATCCTACCATCATCTGAAACATATGGTACCGATACAGTGCTCAAAACGGTTGTGTGAAGCACCAAGCCAGACGAAGTACGAAGTACCAAGCTGTTTGATGTCCCTCAGTCGCTGAAATTGCTTGCTGTGGGCTTGATCAGCAAAGAACACCTTCGTTTCGGTAGGACCGACCCCATACGTATCAATGAAAGCCGAAAGCTGAGGTGATATCGGTACTAGAGTAACAAGTTTCAGATTTGGTGGATCTCAATAGCGAAGGACCTTACTCATGTCATGGATAGGGTCTTTGACCGACCTTGCTGCGCCTTTCTTCTTTTCAGGATAGTCAATTTCATTGCCGTGAGGGTCAATTCCCAACATATCGGGGGATTGAGGTCAAGGCAAGGCGAAAAACGCGTGCATGTACAAGGTTGAACGTGGTGTCGCGAAATGAGGTTTGAATTTTCGGCTTGGCTCAACAATTTTCCGGTTCATTTCTCCATTTAGGAGTCCGATAAGATGTGATCACAGAGCCAATGCCTGAATACGGTGAAGCCACAGGAAACTCTGGTGGAGGGCTCGTAGCGATTCTGACGTGTAAATCGATCGTCGAATTTGGGTATAGGCAATGAGGTCGATGAAGAGCGAGAACGCGGGAGCCGGGCGGGGGAACAAATCAATATTCATATTTTCTTTTTGGCTAATCACTACGTATAAAAGGAATATATAGTATGTCAATTGAAAGCATCCGGACTCGTCACTGGAGCCTGACTGAGAAGAGGAGACCGGGGTAAGACAAGAAAATTTGTCGCGCCAAGGAAATCCGACTTGGACGCGAAACGCGCCCTCAGCTATGAAAGACGTCGGACTACCAGTGGGAGAATGGCATCATCTTGGCCGGCAATCTTTGGGCGGTCCAAGAGACCCCGATGGATTCCAAATTTGGTAGAAGGGCCCTCCGGCAATTCAAACGAATAGTTCTTGATGAGAACGAAAAGAACAGCCTGAGAGATACATCAGCACCCGTCACTGCTTGCAAACGCACAATCTGACCTTTAGTTGTGTAATGGCGAATGTCTTCCCAAGACAAGTGCGCGGTCCATCGGAGAACGTAAGGATGTGCTTGTGACCCTGGATCTCAGCCGCCCGCTGCTGTACGATGTTTCCGTCCAACCAACGCGTTGGCCTGAAATCCTTCGCGTCTTCGCCCCAGAAAGCCACTGATTGGTTCAAGGATGCATTTTGAACGCGGACATGTGTTCCCCTCGCGACGAATATGGAATCGACGGTGTGCCCGTCAGCTTGCGTGAGAGGTTCACTCAGTGGAATCGTATCGTTTTCCTGAGCCTGCAAGACAGTGAATACCCGTCTCCGGGAGTAGAATAGCAGCATACCTCGCGTACGATCTCCCTTGAAATTGGATGTAGCCTCAATGATTCGCAAATTACAGCATCGAGGAAGGGGAGAGAGTTGGTCAAATGATCCCAGCTCGGCTCACCCTCAAGTACTTGGTATACCTCAGCGCGTAGCGAATTTTGAGCTTCTTGATTCCGCGCCAATTCGATTAGAGCCCACTGAGAATAATGAAGATCAAAGTCATGCGTCAATCTTTACGAAAAATACGAACCGTCAGGCTGGCTGTGAATTACATTGAATTATTAGTTTGAAAGACATACTTTGAACGAACGAAATAACGTACCTGCAGTAGTCTCATACCCCGCTGCGACGAGAAGGTACTATATAGACAAGGTTAGGAGTAAAGAAGGCAGTAAGGAACTAGATCTGATTACTATCTAAAGAGTGGTTAGACCAACATTTTTCTATTATAGTTTACTCATCTGTACCTGGTCCATTACTTCGTCCGAGGACATGCGAGATGCGGCCTCCGATTTAACTGCAAGGGAAACAACGAATGAGGATAAAGGTGATATGATAATATTAAAGGCGCCCATACTCAAAGTACTCATTATCGAATTCATCGAAGAAATGTCATGTTCCATCTCGTTCTTCGCCTTCTTCACAAGGTCTTCGGCGATTTGGCTGAACATCACGGAGAGGTTTTTGAGGATCGTTTTGCGCCGCCCAGGCAGCTCTAAAAGCCAAGGAAATATCGGAGAAAGAATGAGAGATATGTCGACGAGGAAAGCGCGTGTTGAAGATCCAAATGCTCCGAATGCATCGGCTACCTGCGAAGTACGACCGGAGAGTGACTCAAAGTCGTGCGAAAAGCCGGCTATTCCGATACTGTCGAGGCTAAGGAAACCGATGAGTTATGTATGAATGTATGCATTACTTGGCGAGTCTTCTTACGATACGCGGCTCATCCTATTTGAGAAGATCGATGAGATGGAAACCACATTGATTTAAAAGAGGAAACTACCATTGCTGAACATCGATTACCACACTATCGTCTGATTGAAGGGCTTGATCCCAGGCTGTCTTGACCTGCGAGCTTATTAGGAGATGAAGTACTACGGACATTGATGCTCCTACTCACCTTGTACGCCGAGTCCAAGAAGACGGGAAGTTGGTCCCGAATTGCTGCATTGCTGAACGCAGAAGATAGCACTTTGCGCTGCCTGATAGTCATCGATATAATTGGTTGTATCACATGAACATCAATCAGAACAATAGCCAACCTTTTGTGTGTATCCGCCTCTGCCCAAAAGAGGTTACGTCCGAACTGTAACTATGTGTCAGCCATGCCACAAACTGTGCAATGAAAGAGGAATCCACAAAGCGCTGCATGATAAACCGCGTGGCAGGGGTTTGTTGGTAACTGTAGGTGTCCTTCGAAAGGATGTGCGCCACCGCCCTGGGGTCGCAGACGACCACATCGACCGATCCCAAAAGGCCGGGGATCTGAAAGATGGATCCGAACTGTGTTGCAAAGTTCTCAAACATGAGTGCATGTTCGTCGGTTGCCAGTATTTCGCGTGCGAGACCAAATAACCAGCTACCCTTCGGCCCTCTTAGGGGTGTCGAACGAGTGGCAGAGCGGTGATAGATTACGAGAGAAACGGCAAGGCCAAGTAAGGAGGAAAAAACGAGGAGAGGTACTTGGAATTCACTGAAGCTGAGCATGGGAGCGACGAGGATCGTGAAAGAAGCTTGTGTGGTATTTAAAGGAATGAGTTACTTTGGGATTGGTCAACCATGCGTAAGGAAGTCTTGGACTTCGGTTTTACGTGGACAAGGCCGCGGGCGACTCTGAGAGCCGGATGTCAAGGATCCATCACAGAGTTCCAGACTGCCTTGGCCGCAGATCGGAATAGGTCACATCTAAGCCATTTTGTCAGGCCTCGCGAGCCTCAAGTGCTGCGGGAAGTCGTGTTGTCCAAAGACAGCTCGCTGCGCAGTTCCGAGGAAAGAGGGGGTCCGAAAAATGCGCAATCTGTAGATTTAGATTTAGGGTAGTGTTACTCGATGAAAATGGATGCTATTTACCATATTAACTGCTGATTATCTTGCTGATCTACGAGATGACATTATTGAGTGACGAAGGACTTGAAAGTAATGAGAAGGCGAAATAATAGTATCACTATTTTATATATAACATACATCCTTGAAGTCGAAATCCCCGGGATTATCCGATCACCTCTGTTCGAAAACGCCGCCTTCTTTGCCTTCATCCATGCATTTGCATACTTCGCGAATTCCTCATCTCTCCCAGATATCCAGCTTATCGAAAGCTAATTATCGACTGAATGTTTCAGATGCTAAGAGCTGAGCGCTAAGGAGTTGAATGTTGAACCTTTATTGACATTCCTAAACTAACGTAGACTACCCCAATCCATGCGACTCCTCACATGTTACAAGCTAGCCGTTCGAGGTTGTAATTTGGAAAGGAACTTTGTGTCCATGGCAACGTTGATACTTTTCCTCTTTGTGAACTTTGTCGACCGACATCAATTGCGGCATGGTAGGAAGTCGGAAGTTTTCTTCCCCTTAGTCCTTGAACAAAACACACAAAAAGCCCGCCCGTCAATACATGGCGTCGTTCTCAGGCGTTTGTAAGCTACAGAAGCAATTCCATGGCGGTAGGATAAAATTAAACGGACGCTTATTGTTCTGTCTTGACAGCGCCTGACCTTCTTATTGTCTCTTTTGTGAATCAATTCTGACGTTTTGATGCTTGGAGCGCCCTATACAAAAGCGCAAGTCAATTTCTATTTCTAACACCCGTTGGTCTCAGTTCCCTCTCATTGTATACAGCACCTGCTGGTTCAGGCAAACGACAGTCTTGACTATTCTCCACTTCGCTACTACAAATCACATATAATCCAGCTCCGCTCGCATGAACTCGTCGCGTACCTACAACGCTCCCAAAACCTATGTGCGTCTGAACTTGGACTTTCGTGAACGAACTAACATTGACCGACATTCAGACAAGCATCTCCGCGGACAAATTACCCTTGCACGGTGTATCTCGGACCGCGAAACGTTGCCAAAGAACCAGTCTTATAATGCCCAGTACTTCTAGAATCCCCCAACGATCTCTCCCCATAGTCGAATTCGAACGTGACCTACCATCCCCTCGCGACACTCCACGCCCCCCTGTCAAAGATCCCCATCGTGTGCACTTCCCTGCAGCCATCCCCTCCGTTAACTTTGTCGACAACGCTATCAAGGCTGCTGAGGAGCGAATACAGGTTGAGTTCTCATGCCTTCGTATCTCGTGTTCGCAAGCGCTTCTGAGCGAACAGCTTATAGCTGAGAAGCTCCGCACCCAGTCGCTCTGCTATCTCCAAGAGCGCAACGTTGCTTGGGCAAGGATGGAGGCGCTCATGGCGGAGAAGACGGTCGATCAAGGTCGATCTAGCCTCCGCAGGTCGGAGTCTGCGGGCGTCCTCCCTCGGCCAAGGGCGAGAGTGTCTCGCTCATTGCCGCCTAGGATACTTCCCACAGCGGCTCGAACGTACCAGAACTGCTCAGCCGCATCCTCGTCGTCGTCTGTGGGGGAAGTCAAGAAGGAGGAGAAACCTATCTCGTTAACAAGCTCACGTTTCACTTCACCTACCTCGCCGACCGAGACACTCGTCGGGGATGATTCATGGGCATTCGTATACCCCGACGCTACCTACTCGTTGAAGAAAGTCCCGCCATTCTTGACGGAGAATCCTTCGAAAGGAGTCACTCTGGAGAGCGAACACATGGACGTCATCTACAAGAAGCTTTCTAACACTCATATCTGCCGGATATGCATGTGCGTGCAGGCTTTTCACTCCTTCTCACAGTCACTGACAAACCCCGTAGTCTGAAGCGAAATCAGCTGGCCAAGGACAAAAGGGCTAAGTTCCATGTGTCCTCGTTCCACGTCGACACGGCCTCGCTCGACTTGTACATGCACTGCATCGTGGATCACCTACACGAATCGACGCAAATAGCCGGGCTTCCGCCCTCCAGACTGCAGGAAATGGTCAAGGGTTTTGCCAAGACCGACCGTGACGAAGACTTCATGATCGATTGTACCAGTATCTAAACGCAACTTGTTCATTGTACTACTTATCAGCATACCTCAGTCAGCACATACCATTTTGTACATTGTAATCACGCTTTCACCCTACGCACCCTACTTATGCCTTATGCCATTCCCCACTCGAGTCCTTTTTTCGTCCAAGTGTTATCACGCTTTCACCCTACGCACCCTACCTACTTATGCCTCGTTATGCCTATGCCATTCCCAACTTCCTTTTTTCGTCCAAGTGTCGGAATGTTGGATGTTCGAGCGGTCTCGATGCTGACCGACGCCGCTGTCGTGCTCATGATTGATACAAGCATCGATTCGGAGTACTCCGGAAGTTTTACTATGGGGTTTGTTGCGCATAACAAGTAGGATACATTGTAAGCTACTTATCCGTTTGCCCCCTTGCGGCTGCCTTTTGATGACGTCAAGCGTGCACCACGTGTTTTAACA
>JAFLHD010017978.1:0-10227 GCA_018856295.1 Blastosporella zonata
GATTGCATGTTGTATTATTGTCTGCAAGATGACATGACTCTAAGCTCCATGGTTGCTCATGAGAGGGAGGGGAGATCAAATGTGTGTGTTTCTTATTGTAGGCTTTCAAAGATGCCCTCTGACTATTAGAACATTCCAGGTAAAGCCTATCTTTTTCAGACCTTTGTCAGACTGTAATTATTTTTTGTGTGTGAACAATGATAATACCTTTTAAATTCATCTTGGGTGACATTGAAATATATGTATTGTGGGCATTGCATGTATTATACTGCAGGTTTTTGACAGGTTACTACAGGTTGCATCCATACTGCAGGTCAATGTCAAACCTATGGATAAACCTGTGACCTGCAGGTACAGGTATGTTGCAGGTACAGGTTTTGCAGGTACAGGTATGGTGTTGCATATTGGCACCTGCAGGTACACCTGTGCTACACCCTATCGACAATCCATTACACTCCCCCTTCATGCATTAGACATTGACCTTAATTGATTAAAGGAGATGCAGGAATCCAAACCCTTAGACCACAAAGACTATGGTTCCTCACCTAGAAAGGAGGATTAGACCACCAGTCAAAACCAAAAGACTTCAACAATTTACTATACCTGAGCCTCTTGCTCACATGCCATTCATTTACCTTTCAATAACCACTATCAGGAACTCCATTCCTACCTCAACACTCTTTCTACTTCAGAACATGGCCTAGGAAGATCACAATTCAATTGACTCACTTCAAATCTTTCTATTTGACTTAACATCAAGAAAAATCATTATACTCAAACAACCATTCCTAAAGAAACCCAATCAATCACTATACATTTGAAATCTATCCTAAATCCAAAATTCACTCAAAATCCATCTTAAACTTGAAACTCAACTTTGTGCCACCTCAAAACATCAATATATCCCAGTTATCAGTAAAATCCTATCAACTTCTCCTACTATCACAAAAATCCTATACTGACCTCTCCTCAATAACCCCTATATCCGACTTCAGTGGAGACTCAAAATCCAAAATCATTACCATGCCAAAGCCGACACTCAAAATCATTAACAAGTCACATATCCTATTTGAATCTGAAACATCATGTTCAAAAACACTTAGGGATAGGACTACAATTCAGTTTGCCGGTCTCCAAAACAAACATCAAGAAAAATTTATAGGCTACAGAGAAGACAAGTGTTCAATACTATACAACTTAGCTAACAAAAGGGAAAGGTAGGCGTCAAGAGTAACTCGGATTCAACCTTGTGTTTAATCTCTTTGAGGGTCTCTTGTAGCCCCCGCGTCCCTCCTAATATGGTTTGAGTGTGCAACAGCTTGTATCGCTGTTGAACACACTTGGCCTCCAAGTCCATGATGTCAAGGGCCAATGCAGTTTCTTCATCCTCAATGACAGACAGCTTTCAAGAAAGCCTTTTGAAATAAGTGGCGGGCTCATCTTCATGGTGCCAAGTCAATTTTGAGGCCTCCACCTGCAGTGGGGCTCTCCTTGTTGTCCTCCAGGGGTGTGTCATCCTTGTCGTTGGGGTCCTCAGCACTGCCTTCCTTGTCCTCCTCACCCTCCTTGCTTGGCGCTGTGCATCACATGCCATCTCCCCCTCCACGTTCCTGCAAGCAATGGCATCTGGTCTTTCAGTACAAGAAAGGGATTGCAATACCACACTTTGTATTCCTCTGTCATCCAGAGAGGGATCAGTCCATTTGTAGGAAGCTGGCTGTTGTATTGGATTGTGAATGAATCTCAGGCTACATTGCCCTGTTCAATTTGATCAATAAGCAAATATATTTGCTTTACTTGAGTGGATTGCAGAGGATTGTCAGGATACATGCAGGAAAGGAGGTGGAGAAGATGATCAATCTTGGCAGCTCACATCTCTGCATGTATATACAGAAACTCCACAAACTCAAAGGTTGCTTGGTTTGAAAAAGGAGAATAGTCATTGGGAGGTGGGTCATGTCAAGGAGGAGGGGGAGTTCCTGCATCAAGATCATTTCCATTGAGATTGCATGGAGTACCTGGCAATTGAAAACCAGTCGACAAAAATACAAAGTGATGTTTTTGAGAAAACAAACCATTCTCAATAATAATTCCTCTGGGCTTGTGTTTGATGTTGGGCTGAGGATTTCAAGCAAGACACCATGGCATCAGTAAAACTTGAGGATTTAGTGATGGAGGAGGTGTGCCCCAGTGGCTCTCATTGTCTGAGTGGTGCATTTCACAGTCCAGATCATTGCCATTGTCCATATATACATTATTGTGGACAATATTGGATGTTTTGAAGGTCTGCTGGAATAGTATGTTTATGAGAAATATGTTGTCGTAAACCTTCAATTGATGTGAGGACTCATCTGCAGCCAGCAAAGGGGCATGGGTGTGAAGCAAGACAATAATATCTTGCAGGTCCATGAGGCACATCAGGAAAAAAAGACTTATCTACGGACATCTATATAGCTTTTATAGGCATTATAACCATGTATACAAGTACCCCTCTAGGTAGACGCTCATAGACACCACTATTACATCTATATCTCTTAGTAGATGCTCTATTCATCTACAGAACTGTATGTAGATAGGGCACAAGAAATATAGATTTTCATACCAGACATGCATATCATCTATATAGATTTCAATACCAATGTACGATGTGATAGGATACATCTCTAGTGTGATTTATCTTACTGTATTCAAGCTTGGAATTGCAAAACACAAATAAATTTATAACTAATATAATGGGCAATGTATTTAGGCTCCCTCACTAACCTTTCCCTTGCCAGCCTCATCATCATCATCAAGCCCACTGTCAGTATTGCCTGTATGGCCCAGTAGCTCTTAGCATGCACACTCTCTTGTCTCTCCGACAAGAGCTGGAGTAGGTCCATTGAGTCCCTCCCAGGCACCACTTGCTTGGCTGTTTCAAAAATGTAAATTGTCACGATGACTATTTGGAAGATAAAGGAGGGGTAGAAAACTTACAGAATACACTTGTGGAGTTTCTTGCAATGCTTTGTTGTGACTTAGGGCTCATGTAATACCACTTCTTTAGATCCGCAAAGTGTACCTTGTATGTGTCCTTGAACAGCTTCTCCAAAAAGATGCCTTGCTCAAACTTGCCAGTCTTCCATTCTGAGATGCAGAAGCCAACCTAAATATGAATAAATTAGTACCGTAAATGTTAGGTATGATTGCATGTACCAGTGTCAAGACAAGTGATAAGGTATAGAGCAGGATGGGATTGAACATCTCTCTAAATAAGACACCTGTCGCATGTTTGTCCTTGAAGATAGTGGCAGTGAGTACACTTAAAATGATTGAATTTTTGTAGAAGCCTTGCTCGGCCTCGGGGTTCTAAAAATTTGACATTAGTTATGCAAGACATAAGTTTTACGACTCGGAACTCACTTTGAAATGAAATGTGTTGTTGTTGTGGAGAGCGGTAGCTTTTGCAGCATTTGTCTTGATGTATGTAGGCTTGTCCCAACCAAACCCAAAGACAGTCCGTACTTTGCTGCGAGTGGCAGTAAGAAGCTTGCCACAAATACGTGAGCCACAATGTTTGAGCTAGATTGATGTCAATGAGTAATAAATATGTGAATTGATAAGTTGTCACTTACAATACAGAGCATGTGATCTGTAAACTCATACTGCAGGCCATCCATATCACCAAGTTTCTCAAGGCAGTCATTCTGAGCCTCGTTCCAAGCACTAGTAGCCCAGGAAATTTGCAGAGCCAGAGCAGGAAAGCCATGCCTAGCCACAATATAAGCCTCATACTTTCTGATGGCGGCAAGAAGGAGGCTTTAAACAATGGAATCTGCAAAGTCATTGACAGCAGGGGCTGCAGTAAGCTTCACATCACGGCAGAGGCAAGCTTGCAGGAGGCTACCACTGGTGTTAGTGTTGTCCTTGTCGTCAATGTCAGTCGAGGGAGTCTGATCACCTCCACTGCTGATCTTGCAGTTGAATGCCTTACATGCTTGCTGGTCCTCATCATTGTTGTCACTGTCATGGTTTGAAGGTGCATTGGGATGATTGGAATCTTAATCTTCACTGCAGATGCCTAGTGATCAAGTTGCACTGCAATTGAGTTTGACAAAGTTGACATGCCAAATAGGGATCTGTATAGGCTTGTGGATAGGTCACAAAGGCTGGATCTGTTTACAATCATCATGGATCAAAATCAGTGTAAAATCTCATAGGTGGTATGTTTACACACTGAGCTTGAGAAAGGCAGATCTTCTTTGTCCTCACTTTCCAGGTCCTCATTGATGTCACTCTTGTCATCTTCCTCTGTAGCAGTATAATTTTTTTGAGACCAAAAAATTGTTATGAAAAACTTACCTTCATCAGCCTTCTGTGATTGGAGCTTGAGCATTTTCTTTTTCAACTTTGTGATCTCGAGTTTGGCTTTTTCAAAGTTCTCCTTATCTGTATAGGAGGTGTGAGCATTGTAATTGACTGAGGTGATAACACGTACTGGACTCAGCTATCTTCATCAATTCTTTGACAGCACATTTTGGCACCTTCTTGGCAGGCTGATCATTGTCAGAAGCTTTGTTGTCAGAGTGGACAACCAAGTGCTTGTTTTTTGCCGTGGATTTGGCCATTGATACTGTCGGTTGAGACAAAGAGGGGTGAAGGAGATGGTGGCTAAGAACAAAACAAAGATTTCAGTTTTAAGTCAGCTGACTGTGCTGCAAATAAAACCTCTCACACTCTAAGTTTGAATTCCTCCTGTTGCTGCACAGACGCAATGCCTTAATGTCAGTATTGCACTACGCATGTCTGCACTGAGCAAGGGCTCAACTCCCACATCCTTCAAACACCAGCGTGCCGTCAGAAATTTCTGGAGGCTCATTTGTCAGCACAAAACCAAGTTCAACACTAAAAAAGCCTACCTGTCACTGGGGACAATCCTTACAAAGACATGGAGCAGAACTACTTTGTCCCACCTGCTCTGAGTCCACCACCTCACTCTCTATTATCACCAGTGCCACACACTCCAGATAGTGTCAATATTGATGCCCCTAATATTCCAGATCTAACTTGCAATGGGTTGAAGACTACCCTGGGAAAGTAGGAAGCATCTATGGTACCTGTAAAACAACATTTGTGACATTTCAAAAGAGAAAAAAGCAAGAGGCTGCTGGGCACCAACCATGGGCATCATTTTCCAACCAGGCTGAGTGGGAGCTTGCAGAGTGGCTGATGACGGCTGGCATCAGCCAAGGAAAGATTGATTTGTTTCTAAAGTTGGAATCAGTAAGTTATCACCTGCCTCTCAATGATGAGCATAATGCTGACATACAAAAGATTTGCGAGGGTGCAAAACCAGCATTCCACAATGCACATAGCTTATTGAAGCAGATTAATGCACTCCCGAGTGGTCCTGACTAGATCTGTGATGGTTTTGAGCTTACAGGCAATGAGCTGGATGCTAATGAAAAGCCATGTACTGAGCGGGTGGAGGTCTGGAGGCGTGACCCTGTGAAGTATGCACAGATGCTTGTCAAAAACCCCTACATTGGAGAAAACAATGCTATTAAACCAGTATGGGTGTACTGTGATGAAGCACACACAAATTGTGAATACGGGAAGATGAATACAGCCAATTGGTGGTGGAAGAGACAGGTAAGCCCTTACATATCCTTCAAAGAACCCATTAGAACATGAAACTGATGGAAATACAATAAGGGGAAATTACCTCCTAGTGCAACACTCATGCCAATTATCCTGTCATCAGACAAGACTAGCCTGACAAACTTCAGCAGAGATAAACAGGCATATCCCATCTATGCTGCTGAAATCGGCACATGCTATGGTCCTAATTGAATACATACCTGTCTCTAAACTCGAGTGTTTTTCAGCTGAGCAGCAAAGCATTGAGGGATACCAGCTGTTTCATGACTGTGTGAGGAGGATGTTGGAGCCACTAGTTCAAGCGAGAAAAGAAGGGGTCAATATGAGATTTGCTGATGGATTTATTCAAAAGGCATACCTGATTCTGGCAGCGTACATTGCAGATTACGCCAAACAATGCCTCATTGTCTGTTGCCAAGAGAATGCATGCCCTACATGCACTGTGCATCCTATGCAATGTGGCGAGCCTGTCCATTTTGCCCTTTGTGACCCCAAAAAAATGCTTCAAACCTTGACGCAGGCAGCTCAAGGCCTAAAACCAAAAGCATTCAAGGATCAATGCCTTTGTCCCATAAATCCATTCTGGCATGACTTACCTCACTGTAATATATTTGCATGTATTACCCCCAATATTCTCCACTAGCTCCATAAGGGCATCTGCAAAGATCACATTGTCAGTTGGGCGACAGATGCCATGCTCATGCCGAAAGGGGACAAGGAGGTTGATCAAAGGTTTTGGACCATGACCCCCCATCCAGACCTCTGACACTTCAAAAAAAGAATATCACTCACCTCCCAGTGGACAGGAACGGAGCATAAGAATATGGAGAAAGTTTTCTTGGGCATTTTGGCAAATGCGTCAGATCCAGCAGTTATTTGATGTGTTTGTGGTATTCTGGACTTCATATACCTTGCCCAGTTCCAGGTGCATACAGACAAATTGTTGGGACAGTTAGATGCAGCATTGGTCACATTCCATGAGAACAAGCAGGTGTTTAAAGACCTGGCAATTCAGAAGCACTTTAATATCAGCAAAATCCATAATATCAAACATTAGCTCAATTCAATTTGGGCATTAGGGAGTGCAGCCAGTTACAACACGGAGGCCACAGAGCAATTGCATATTGACTTGGCAAAGACTGGTTGTAGAGCATCAAACAAGAAGGAGGGGTACACACGGCAGATGACTGTGTGGTTGAGGAGGCAAGAGACTCGAGAGTGTGACATACTTTTGGCTCTATCTGCAGTGGATAATGCCAGTGTATACTGCACCTGCAGAAGAGGAGGGGGTTCTAGAGGAAATAGATGAGCTTGACAATGGTGATGAGGAAGCATCAGACAAATGCCCAGAGGTACGGAACCAAACAACTTTTGCTGTTGCAAAAAAGCCTCTGCTCCCACACATCACTGTCCCATCAATCATCCAAGACTTTGGTGTACCTCAGTTCCTCCCACAGCTGACACCTTCCTTTGTGGACAATCCATCACACTACAATGACCCATCCTTGACAACACAACATTCTCTGTGTATCATTGTCTTTGCCTTTCCTTGCCACCAATTCCTGAGATCTCTAGTACCACAGTCACAGATTCCATCATAGATACAAGAGCACAGCATGGAACTCTCACTGCACAAGGGATAAAGAATGCTGTCCCAGGTCGCTTCAGCACATTACTTGTCCGTATGAGTGTAGGGGAAGGTTCTGCTGGGCCGCTTGATGGTGCATCAATGGTTGATTCTCTCCATTTGCTATATTCATTTTTTTTCTTCTGAGCAGGCATCCGTATTGCTCAAGTTTGTCATATATTCAACCTACCTGATACACATGGTCAATACTCTGAGCCGCTCCCTTATGTCCATTGGTTCAAGCCTCTTAAGAAATTCAACCATGACCTTGGCATGTTTGAGACATCCTTCTCTACCCAAAACCACCAAAAATGAGCTTCCATCATTCCTGCCTCGAGCGTGATTTGTTTGTGCCATCTCCTTCCCAACTTTGGGCATGCCACTGACCAACGCTGGGTTTCAACATCTGTTCTCAATCAAGCGCACATGTGCTACCTTAACCCCTACCTGAGACACTACAACTTCTATTCACTTTGCTTCCTCCTGGCACTCCACTACTACCACAACCACCTGCCTGAGGAGGTGAATCAAGAGCGCAAGGTTGCTCTCCTGCGTGCTATGCGCTTCCGTGCCTCATAGTAGGCGTGGACACTCCTTAAATCTTGTTTGAGTTCCTCACTCCCCCTCTATACCCTTCCAGTCTTGCCGTTGAACACTTTGCACTCTGTAGATAACAAACTCGTGTTTGTGTTGTATGTAGAATTTTTAAAAAATCATATTTTTGTGTCGGTTCTGATTGGACTTGTTGTGCATGAGTGTCGTCTCGGCCCCCATATCTCTACAGACCAATTCTATTGTGAGGGTCAATATTAACATCTACTGGCATGCTGCATTGAAGTATTCACTGCAAATAGCTCGATGTGCTGGTATGTGCCTCTACTGATTGTCCCAAAGATGTACTGATGTCCATCAGGAAAAACCTATTTGGTCGTAGTTTAGCCCCGTTTATGTTGGCCAGATAGCGTCGCGTAGGTCCCTGTAGGCAAAGGGACAGCTCAATCATCCTCTGTAGTACAATTGAGGATCTTGGCCCGTCTTAGTCGAGTGATAATTTGAGATGGCTGTTTGCACGCCGGTGGCCCCTCTGATCTCTGATTCTCGAAACCCTCTGAATTATTCATCGCGAAATGCACAAGAAATCAATCTCATTGGGCTTGAAAAAACCTTGCAAGATGATGGAATTATATCAATATAATACATTAATAGGGTTAATAGGCTTTGATAATATGTGATTCGTGTTCATAAAAAGTAGAAACATGGATATACTTATTCAACCAAAATGTTGGACAATCTTCGAGGACATTGTCATGAGTAGAACTAGTAGGGGTAAAAGATGAACTGTATTTTGGGACAAGATGACAGCTGGTGATGATGTCGTCCCAAGATATTATGGCAGTAGCGGGGCAATGATTTCGAGATGAGCGAGTGACAGCGTGTAGATGCAAAATGGGGTCAGGGGCGCAAAATGGCATGAACCATTCAACGAGGGCAAGGCGGGTCGGAATATTTGATGCTCAAAGATGTTCAGGGAGGGTGAAGAAGGCACGGACTTGTGCAACACAAAGGCCTGGAGGTAGCAATGGTATCAAAACATGATTTTGGAATACGAAATTGTGACGCACCTTCGAGAACTGTGCCTTTGGTCACAGCATTGTTCTGCTCCCCCTCTGTCTTGACAAGAACCATGTCAAAGTGCGCGGGTGTCTCCTTCCATCCATTTGAACCAGCAACAAAGGGTGTTGCATGAATTCGGCAAACTGAGTTAACACGTCCTGCTAAGGGAAGGTTGCGTTCACAGGTAGAAAGAATGCTTTAAATGTCAAAAGTGTCAGTGGAATTTGGAAGGACTGGTTGTGCGGGTGGAGGGTGTTGGCGGCAAATGAATGTGGTGAGGGTAGGAAGGAAGTCGGGGCTGAGGAACTTGGTCGTGATTGTTGCAATGTTGACACGGGGAAATCCAGGCTTCGCAGCTGCAAATGTATGTGAGTTTGATGATGGTGTGGGTGCACTGGCCTCTGAGTTGGGCTCATCATCGACATCCTGGAGATTGGGATTTCCTGGCCAGCGAGGTCTTGGGCAAAGATCCAGTCTAGGTAAGTGCGGAAGTGAGCGACAGTTTCCTGACGCCCCAGCCAGATGGTCATTTGTCGAACATAATCACGCTTGTTGCTCGCGCGGTATGCATCTTTGGCATAGTCAATATGAAGGCATTCAGGTGACTCACTGTTATAACCATTGGCGCTCCCACGGGATTTGATGACTGCGAGGTAATGCAGCATTTGGTGAAGTTTGGGGATGTTGAAGTGTTCCTTCACGCCCATCCGTATGAAGATATCCTTCTCGTTGTGGAACATCTGGAGCGCGTTCTCGAGAGCAGCAAGGGTTTGCGAGGTATGTGACTGTAATTGTGCATAATAGATGAAATCGATGACTGCGATTGCAGTTTTCAAGACGGCGGGCTGGACGGCGCCTGCCAGAAGAGCAACAAACACACGTTGCATTTCCTTATGCTCCCGACCTGTCCATTGCGAGACAAATGAAATCCCTTTTTTGAAGTGTCGCAGACCCGGGTAACCTGACATGCTTCAAAAACGTGCGTCAATTTCTTCTTTGCCAGCGACAGCGATACACCAATTGACAAGGTGATCTTTGAACATGCCCTTGTGGAGTTGATGCAGGATATCGGGAGTAAAACAACTGAAAATGTCGGTATGTGGTAGATCTCTCCAGAACGGGTGGAAGACTGGTCTAAATCCTTCTCGTTTGAAGGCTGGGACTCGGCGTCCTGTCGACTTGTGCTCGAGGATAATCTGACTTCGCTCCTGCTGGCGTGACAGGGAATTAATTAATTTTCCTCGGTATTCTGGGCATACAGTGCATTTCGGACAGTAGCTTTCCTTGCAACATGCTACAAGGCACTGCTCAGGGAAGTCAGCGACATATGCAGCTAGGATTGGAAA
>JAFLHD010017979.1:0-10154 GCA_018856295.1 Blastosporella zonata
AAACATGCGTAATTTGACTCTTTATGCTACGAGCGCGACCGATCTAAGGAATGCGAATGTTACGGCTACGGCGATTGACTTGGACGAGAATGTAATCTATGCTGCTTCGGAAAGACAGGATGCGGACGGAAACGTAGAGGTTGAGGTGTGGAATGTAGGGAACGATGAGGTAGGTGAAAACTTGCTCGATGAAGTATATTGAACCCTGAGCTTTGGCGTTGGTAGGCGACACCAACGGTGTTTACTATGTTCAATACAGTATCATCCTCCTCGCATGGTCTTGCCCGTGGCTCTCAGATCGTCTCGCTTCATGTACTTCCTGAAGCGCGAAGTCTTTCTGCAATTATGCGCAATGGAGACATCACGATGATTTCATTAGAGGATGGAACGGTACGGTCTTGCTCGAAGTCTTCTAGTTATCAACAAGTAATCTACGTGAACAGGTCGAGGTAGAAGGAACGGTTGAGCCTTCAATTGCTGCGGCATCTTGGAGCCCATATGAGACTATACTGGTAATCGTTACAGGTACTTACACGTCAACCATGCCACACGGACAATCTTACAATCCCTTTCAGGCGAGGACAAGTTGATCCTGATGACTTCAACCTTTGATGTTCTCTCCGAGACACCAATTCACGCGACCGAGTTTGGAGATGGTAAGCCAACCTCATTCCATCGTCCTACAGACCGCCGGTTTAAGCATCAAACCCAGATGCCCCAATAAACGTTGGCTGGGGCTCCAAGCAAACCCAATTCCACGGATCTCTCGGTAAATCCGCCGCACAAGCACCCATCCAGGCCAGTATCGGCTCAAGCCCCGACGACGATTCCGCCCCACGCATAAGCTGGCGCGGTGACGGCGCCTTCTTCGTCGTATCTACACTCTCCCCCCCTCCCCCCGCTTCTTCCGCATCGCAGCTACGCCGCCGGACACTGCGTGTGTATGACCGCGAGGGCGCGCTGCAGTCCACCTCGGAGGCAGTCGCGGGGCTCGAGCACACGCTCGTGTGGCGCCCGTCGGGGAACCTCATTGTTGGGACGCAGAGGTTCGGTTTCGAGGGCGGTGGAGCTGGAAAAGAGGAGAGGCACGATGTGGTGTTCTTTGAGAGGAATGGGCTGAGGCATGGGGAGTTCGGGATTAGGGCGGTTGACTTGGCAGGGAGTGGGAGCAAGGGTGTGGTGGGGAAATGGGGGTATAGAGTTCGGGAGCTTACCTGGAGTTCGGACTCGAATGTTCTTGCGATTTGGATAGAGAGGGATGAGGGGGATGTTGGTATGTTCATTTCGTATTTGACTTTAGTTGTGGCTTTGGCTGATTTCTAACTTTTAATAGTTCAATTATGGACCATGGGCAACTATTACTGGTACGTGTTCAGATCTGGATATTCCGCTGGAAGCCTAGCGTTTATCTTAGGTATTTGAAGCAAGAGATAGAAGCCCCAGCTGTTGAGGACCAACCTGGCCGATTTACATCAGTCGCTTGGCATCCTGAACAGGCTTTGCACATTATCTTAACCACACAAAGTAAGGACTTCATTCAACAGCAAAACATGGTACTGACATTCTTTCTGCAGCTGCTCTAATTCAAAGAACATATGCATGGGAGACTTTTGCTTCACCCTCTGAGCCCCCAGTAGACTCGGGTGCTGTCGCAGTATTTGACGGAAGTAGGTGCCACTCCTTTAGAACAATCTGGATGTTTCTAATGAACGGACATAACAGCCAAGATTCTCTTAACTCCATTCCGGATCCAGAACGTTCCGCCTCCCATGTCATCTGCACAAATCGCGCTTTCTACTCAACGCTCACCGATCTATGCGAGCTTCTCGGCAGTGTCGGATACACTTGCTGTCCTTTGGGAAACGGGATACGCGGAACTGTGGTCCTTGAAGACGCGTTTCGAAGGTGGTCGCGGGAAAGCGGTTGATCCGATACGTGTATGGTCGGGCTCGCTTGATGGTGTGAGGAATGCCAGGCAGATACAGTTGACTGCCACGGGCACCTCTTCCACTGTCAGCGTCCTGTGGACAGACAAGGGTGCAAATTATGTCACGAGTCTACAACTCGAAGGATTTGCGTCCAAGGGGGATCCGACCACCACTACTTTGCCTTCTGTCAACTCGCGACTGCTGTCTGCTGGAAGTCGGAGTACTTGCCAAGGACCATCTGGCGAGATTCACCGATGTGAGTATCCTCCTACTGACATCGATGGCCAAAACTAACCAACACCTATGCACAGACGACACGGAGCAACAAACGTTCCTGCCTGTGGCACACTTCCACGAATTTTGCTTGCAGTCGCAGGGTCTCCTCGTAACATCATCACAAAGCGGTCCACAAATCGTATACCTTGGCCTGGGAAGCTCAGGAAAGCTGCACATTGCATCGGGAGAGGCGCACCACGTTCTAGCTACCAACGCGACTTCCTACACTGTCGCCTCCGGGTTCATCATCTTCACCACTACAGCTCATGAGGCACGCTTCGTCCCCGTGGCGAGACTGAGCTCACTCTTAGAGGAGTCCCAGAACGCAGATGAGGATATGAAGCAGGAGAAGAGGGAGTGGGAAACCCGGCGCGTTGAGAGGGGGTCGAGGATCGTCGTCGCTGTTCCCAGTGCTATGTCTCTTGTTCTTCAGATGCCCCGAGGTAATCTGGAGACGATCAACCCACGCCCGCTGGTAATGGAGGTTGTTAAGCAAGATATCGATGCGTGAGTGATGATGATGTTTTGTAACCCCCCATGATTTGATCCCACCCGTTGACAGAGGCAACTACCGGAAAGCGTTCTTTGCGTGTCGGAAACACCGTATTGACCTCAATGTCCTGGTTGACCACGACGAGGCGAAGTTCTTGGAGCGCATCTCGTCGTTCGTAGAGCAGATCCATGAAGTTGATCACATCAACCTGTTCTTGAGCGGTTTAGGGTGAGTTGAAGTACAGCTGCAGTTTACAATTGATCAACTCACATGTTCCTATACAGGCGAGGCTCTCAACCGCAAGAAAACATCGCTAAGCTCTGCGATGCCGTAAGAGTCGAACTGGAGAAGAAGGATCTCAAACAATACGTCAACTCCATATTGACCGCATATGTTGTGAAGACACCGCCTGATCACGAAGCTGGACTGTCACTCTTGCTCCGCCTACGAAGTGAGTTCATCGTTCGCAAAACAGATGTTTTGATAGTGACTGGAGTCCCACAGACAGTGATCCAGAGGTGGTTGAAGATGCTGTCAAGTACATTATCTTCTTGGTCGATGCCAACCGCCTCTTTGATACTGCGCTCGGCATGTACGATTTTTCGCTGGTTTTGATGATCGCGCAACATGCCCAGAAGGTACGCTGACCTGCTTCTTCAGTAAATCCCCATTGACAGATTCCCATAGGACCCAAGAGAATATCTTCCGTTCCTTCGCGAACTGCGAGCGCTGGAGAAGTATTACCAACGGTTCAAAATAGACGACCATCTCAAGCGTCATGAGAGCGCCCTACGGAATCTTAGTCTTGCTGGTAAGTTCAGAACAAATCCCGACTTACACGAAAGTTTTAATTGTCTCGTCAGGGGCAAGTTACTTTGAAGAAGCAACGGCTTATGTTGAGTTGTATCACCTGTACGATGCGGCGCTTAGAATATGGAAAGGCACGGATCGATACAATGTACGTCTACCACTTTGTTGCTCGAAAGCTTGGTGACAGAAATCTGTTACATACAGACGATTCTTGAATTATATGGAGACTGGTTATTCGAACGCCGGGAGTTTCGACAAGCGGCTTCGAGTAAGTGCTCTTGTTTCTTTCAGTCATGACATCCCCTCAAATGTACTATAGCGTTCATCGAGGCACAGGCGTTGTCGAAGGCCATGGTCGCCCACGAGAAGGCACTCGAGTGGCAAGAGCTCTTCTACCTCGCCTCTCAAACTGGAATGTCGGAGGAAGACATCATTGCTACAGGTCATCGAGTTGCAGGTTTGTCTTCAACCATTCAATAATCACATCACGATCACTGAACTTGTACAGAGGATTTGACATCCAAGAAACGTCACTCAGAGGCTGCTCGAGTGTTACTTGACTATGCGAAGGATATCCGGGAGGCCATCATTGCCTATGTTCAAGGGAATCACTTCTCTGAGGCTCGCCGAATCGTGCGTAACGCTAACCATAGTATCCTCCTCGATCATCTCTGATAGCGTTATCGTAGATTGCACTGCAATCCAAGCCAGAGCTTATCGAAGACGTCGTCCACCCTGCAGCTCTAGACAGCTGCGCGCAAATCGTAGAGGACGCGAACGAGTGCAAAGAGCAGCTGCAGAAGCAGCTCAACAGAGTTCGTGAGCTTCGTATTCGGAAGGTCGAACAGCCAGGTTAGCCTTGTAATGCTCTGCCCCTGACGCAACCGCTAATCGACATCTGGCTTAGATGCGTTCTACGGCACGGAAGATGTAACCTTACACAACGTCGACGTGATGACAGATGTTTCTATGGCTCCAACAGCCTTCACTCGATATACTGTGGCCCCTACGGCAGCCTCTCGTTCATCCAAGTAAAGACTTCTCCTATCCATGCTATTCTGACGGCTTATCATTTTCTCCCATAGACTAAGCTCCCGTTCCAAGCGTAAGATGGAACGCAAGGTGGGGTCTGGCAGAAAGGGAACTGTGGATGAGGAAGAGTATCTCCTGAAGTCACTCACAAAGCTCACTGCACGTTTTGCCTCAATACAAGGTATGTTACTCTCTCTCTCTCTCTCTCTTCAATAAAGCCCAATTCTCATGTCGATCACTGTAGATGAAGCCAAGGCTCTCCTTCCTCACCTACTGCAGTTCACCCCAGAGCACCGCGAAGAAGGTGTGGCGATGCAGCAACACCTGCTTGACTTCGAGGAAGAGCTCAAGCGCAGTCTTGAGGAAATCTGGTCCAAGCCCCCAGAAGAAGTGCCCATCGACAGTTGGGCAACACGCATGGAGGATGCAGAACGAGAAAAACGGGTAAACCCTGTGGATAAGCTGCCGAAACCAGAGCTGCCGAGCAGTAGCAAAGGGTGGCGGATCAACCTGTTTGACTTGGAACCATGAGATGTAACATTTAGCTTTCTAATCATTGAAACACCGTTGTCTACATTGCGGTGGAAACGGGCGCCATTTTTGAACGACCCCAAATCCGTTAGGGCAAGTGGAGAATTCCTGCTACTCGGCTCGGCTAGTTGCACCCACCAGCCCAGCGTTGATCTATTTTATCTCACATGTGATATTTTACTTGACTGCGATATTTTCCTCAAACCTTGGTTTATGGTATGCTTAGTAGACCCGCATATACGGCCCTGCTCAATCCATTCAGGGTGAGGCTCTTAGACCCCTTTACCAATCCCGACCTCCCGGCCTACGCGTGCGTGGGGGGGAGTAAACCGTAACGCCCACATACCTTTAAATGCGAGCGACAAACCCGTTCGATCTTGTTTGGACCTACAACTCTACATACATGTGCCTCAGATCGCAGCATCATCACCCCCTAGGCCGTTGTGGCCGTGTTTCACCGTTCCAAGCGCTCTGCTCGGTTCTCAGCGCTCAGGAGAGCCAAGGATAGAATTGCCGCTTGTGCTTTGACCTTCGTGTTAGACAAATATGGGCCCTATGTCATTAGTATACTCCTTCTGGAGT
Organism: Blastosporella zonata; assembly: GCA_018856295.1. NCBI lineage: Eukaryota > Fungi > Basidiomycota > Agaricomycetes > Agaricales > Lyophyllaceae > Blastosporella > Blastosporella zonata. The sequence continues at coordinate 5,653 of JAFLHD010017979.1, forward strand.
TGCAGATGGACACTCTAAAGCTATCCACCGAGCTACTGATACTATCTCTTCCCCTTGTTTGCAAATCTCGCTTTTGACAATGGCGGTACAAGCTCATGTTACCTCTAGGTCTGTCTCCGCATCCTGGAGAATCGTCACTACGACTCGCACAACCACGTTTTTTGGATCTTATCGTTCGGTGATATATATATAGGACCTATGCCCTATGACCTATTCTTAACAAGAAGACAACCCGGTACTCTGGAAATGTGGCTGCAATAATCAAATGCACTTGTCTTTCGGATGTCTGGAAACGATTTCGACGTAGCTTCCATCAAAAGATATCATCTACATATAGTGATATTGGTCTACGATTGGTACATTAGCTCTTTGGAGGAATAGAAAGAAACATGCGTACTAGCGACGTCATATTTTACGATGACTTGGACGGAGCGCCACTAATTGTCATTTTTGCCACTTGTCCCTCTGCATCTTCAATTTCGACTTCAATGTCCTGTGGCACTTCAACGTCTTCCTCCCCATCAACAGCCTTTTCTTTATCGGCGTCCTCCGAATCAAGATTCATCATTCTAACCAACCAAGTCGCGCCTTCATCCCACTCTGCAAGCTCGGCTTCTCCTAGTGGCGTGTGTCCCGCTGTGTTTTTGATATCAATCAAGTTGATGCCCGGCCCATCGGGATACTCGACGAGCTTCTGCACCACGGAAAGATGCTTGTTGAGCGCCGCCCAGTGTAGGGGTGTTGATTTCGCGCTGTTTTGAGCGGCCAATAATGACGATGGCACCAAAGGGAGTAGATATTCCAGGACATCTATAAAACGTCTATTAGAGATCAGATCCATTCTTGATCAAGCGAGACAAATATCACGAAATGGGTAAAAAAAATATGTTTACCTATATGGCCATTGCCACACACCATATGCAAGATACAGTTATCGTTCTCATCGCGGATGGTAGCAAGGGGCTCGGATCCATGAATTTTGACGTAGCCACGTATGTCTTCGAGGTCACCATACCTGCCCGCGAGCAGGACGTCGTCGTTATTGTCTTGGGAGGGTGACATCGTCGTTTGATCGTCGTCCAAAAGGGTGGCCGGGAGGGCAAACAGTCTCCACGTGAGCCACATCAAAAAAAGATTCGATCAAACTGAGAAACCCGCCATCCCATCCCTCAATGTCAAATAAGTAAAGGCTTGTGGACGCACGCAGTCTTCTATCTGACTGTTCTGATTGTTTGCTTTTGAGGCTACGGGCTTCTCTACATCGGATGTTCAGCATACCGGAGCCTCTCAGGTCGCTTCAATGTCGTCCCTCCGACCTGAAACGTCTCCTCGGTAACGGTGTTTGAGCCTTGAGGCACCATGATACGGCCTAATGTGGTTGCCGAATATCTCATATCAAATAATGGACAACTGATCAATATTTCAATCCTGGGCATCATGTGGAAGTCGTTATATAGTATTATTACACGTTCCCAACATCTTTCCCCTTCTTGTATTCTCAAGTGATAGAGCTCCAGCTAATTTTGTTCTATCGTATAAGGCTTGGTGACGTCCTTCTCGCTGGATCGAGTTCGTTCTCCTCCCACAAGGTCGCCCTTTCGCCATGTCCCACACCTCACCCGCCAGTCTTTTAGTTTGGTCTGTAATTACCTGCCTAGTGAGTATCGCCTCCATCTGCGTCTTCCGCAATACTAACGAAAAAACTCCAACAGCTGGGGGCCTTCCTCATTTTTCATCTATGGTCGTTCGATAGATTCAAGTCCCTCAGGTAAGCCAAAATGTGTCCGGAAGAGACCTTTGTGGCAAACCACCCCTTGCTAGATGGAACAGCGGGCCCTCCTCTGGAGCATTCAAACGGATTATGACGGTGCGTCGAAGAACTTTGTTTTACCAATGGAATGCTAATGTCCCATTCCTCCAGTACTCCTATCTATTAACAGTGCCGTTAATAGCGACGTATTCGATCGGCTTCGCGGTAATCAAATACTCTGAGGGCTTTGTTGCCATCCCTCTCTTCGGAAGTGAGAAGCATATTATCCGCATGCGTCTTATCCCTGATTGTTCGCCTAGTCCTCCCCAATCCTTTCCAACTGTGGACGCCCGCTCATCAGCAAGCCTATCTGCCGTTGGTGCTCTGCCTCTCCATCGGATGGGGCTTGGAAATGTACGTTCAGAGCTCCCAGACATCTTAAGTATTGCATTTCATGTCTCGCTCCTACAGGGTCACTCATTTGGAAGGTATGCGCGTCTAACGTCATATTTTTGTACGGGCGCTATGACTGACATACGTCATCTTCGTCGTGTTTAGAGCTGTGCTTTTGGCTCTTCCTCATCAACTCAGGCTCAGGCTCTGTGCAACAAGACTGGTTCCACAGCCTCTATTTCAAAGCATGGGTCATCGGGTCTGTGGTCGCTATCAGTTACATGCCAGTCATCACTATTATCACCCGTTCCGACTCGCTCAAAGTCAGTTGACATGAAGCCATATCTGACAATCACATGCTGACCGGGACATGTGCCATGTAGTGTGAAGCCTACACCTTTCTGGCAGGTAGCCTGGGTAGCCTTTCGCTGACGCTCTGGTTCATACCTATTTTGTCAGTTCATACTTCTGGGAATAAGACCACCAGACTGATAGGACTTTGTATTGAATCGCACTTATATAGGTTCGCGTTCCCGGGCTTTCTCCGCAACCTGGTACGTCAAACTAGTTTAAATGGTATGACATCTGACGCCGAGCTGATGTTGATGTTAGCGATCAGAAGGCGTTGATATCAATACCATTGTACGCCTAACCAAGTTTTCCGAGTTGAACGTAAGTTATTCGTATAAAGCTCATAGACCTACATGTGACCTATCCAATGTCAGATGATTCGTGTCGTCTTCCGTTTGTTATTCACTCTCCCCCTTCTGAGTCTCGGCGTTGATGGTGTACGACCGCACCACCATATCAATGATAGCATGATGTGGACAGGTAAGCATTGTGAAATTAGATCGACATGACTCTGATTCTTATGTACCATTCAGACTTCCTTACAATGGTCGGTGCCTTTGGCTGCTCGATCTCGTCAGGGATTACCCTCGTTGTACGTCTTGCTTATCTTTGGTACAACTAATGCTCTAACTACGCACATCAAAGATCTTCTTCCCCCGCTCCATCGAAAACGAGATTGCGGCACGCGATGCCTCCAAGGAGCGCAAACGCGCTCGGTCAGCGGGATATACAGCGAGTATATATGAATCGCGTGGTTTCACGCGTACGGATATGACCCAGCAATCTAACATTAATTATGGCACTCCAGTGCCTAGGGGCTCTGAGACCGGGACGTACCTCCTCACTTCCTCGCCCGCCAAGCAGCATCAGTTCCTTGAAGCCGAGAGCGTGGACGATCACTACAACGCGCCCGCCACTCGCGTCACGCGCGAATTAGGGCGATCAAAGTCGATGGACAAGTACCGGGCTGAGGAGGATGATACTATTGCAACTCTACCTCCACTCAGGCCAAACAGAAGAAGGGGGGCAGATATTGAGTTGGGCGGAATCGACCAGATGTCAGAGGATCATGGGTCGAGGCTCAACGTAAAGGCTTCGAATGTGAACCATATGGTGCATAACTTCACATCACCGATCGGTACATGGCTCTCTTTCATTTCCTCATGGTTCATAACTGATCATTTATGCGTCTAGATATTGCATATAGCAGCAGCCAACATCCTTCAGGTAGTACGCGGCTGACTTTCAGACGCTAAACGCTGGATACCGTTCTTTTCCTCGAATTGTCGTGACTCTTGGATACTTTGCATTACACTTATACCACACTCACATTCATTCATTCAACAGGACTAGGCTATGTACCTCTTTTACTTAAGTCCCCACTTCAACGTCTTGTCTGCACCAGATGTCGTTCAAAAGCAAATACAACCACTACTCATATAAATCATGATCTGATGAAATGGACGGCTTGTATTACAGGTTAAGTGGCACCCTTGATATTCAGTATTTATTACGAGTGTCCGTCGCATACAGCCTCCTGTGTGTAGACCGCCTGTTCCATTTAGGGACCGCGGGCGAGGATAGTCCCCACCCGTGTACTAAACTCTACTGACCCGTCCGACAATGCGACGCGCGTTTCGCTCATACGACGACATGCTTATAATTAAACCTCTCCCAGTTGTTATGTTCAAACTATTCTTGATAGTTTTGTCAACGTTTGCCGAGATCTGACTGACATCATTGACCAAAGCAGGGATATATGAGACTTGTTATGGCCGAACAACCTCGTTGGTTGGCTTCAATGTCGTTGGTGTAGGCTGAGGGCATGGTGGAACTGTCAAGAAAGACGTCGCGTGTGGCAGCTGAGGCCTCAGAATCAATGCATTGTGTAGACAATGTTGGCGGTAGCTGTGAACAACGTGTGACACTTTGACTGCAATTTATGTCAAAAGTTTAATTGACAGGCTTACCTCAACCACACATGGTGCTGTACTGGGAATGGTTACAT
>JAFLHD010017980.1:0-10117 GCA_018856295.1 Blastosporella zonata
CAATCCCTCAAACTCTACCTGTATCCCGTAAACAACGGTGCAGATGGGTTTAACGCCCATCCATTCTTGCAGTTAGAGTCACAGTTTCCTCACCTCTGCGACGCAAAAAAGCTCGAGTGCACTTGGGAGTACGAGGGCGAGGGTGACAATTCACCCCAGATTATTACATATCCAACAGGCCCCTAATGGTACTGCCGTGATTAGGGTCTAGATCATAGGTATGCCACGTGATAAGTTTAGAGGGAAAGAAAGGCTAACTATAGCAACTATCTTCAGCAGACGTCGAACGCCCCCGTTTCACTCGACGTCGGTGGAAATTCGAATCTACCCACCGTGACTACAACACCGACATTGTGTTGAACCTTTGAAGCTTGCTCGTGGCTGTATGGGACCCAACGTTTCCGCCTGAACCTCCTTTCAATTTGCGCTCGTTATTTCCTTTCAATTTGATTCGGTTCATTTTGATTTCGTTCTCTGTCCCGATGTCTCGCTTAAGTCTTGAAATGTCGGGTTTCCAATGTAAGGTCACCCATTATTCTTCTCTAAATACAATATATTCAATCGTTAATGAATAAGTACAGACTGATATGCGCAGCACTTTATTTGATTTTCGCTGGTCCCTTCTGACCACATCTTTTGCACCCAAAACTGGGCCCATGAGCTACTCTAGTCCTATCAGAACCAGCCAATGTGAGCAACTTTATTTCCTCGTGACTGTTGATCGACTGTCCAAATGCCCAGCAACAAGTGAGAAATCAGGGACAAGTCAAAGCTTGACTGATTATTGATTATCATTTCAACCTATTCCATCTTTGAGTATGAGGGTTGGTTCTTTCCCCCCAAGTCTATGGCGCAAATCCTGCTGGACAACTCACTAACCGACCATCTAACTTCTATAGAAAAGGGTGTCTGGCACACCTCCGATGAAATTGGCAGCACCTTCGTAGGCGGATCCGCGATCGTTGTAGGTGTGACTCATGTCAGGTTCAGTCTTAATTTCACAGGTGAGAGAGAAATCCCAATAAAGCGTGTTTATCCTCTTGTCTGACAAGATGCGATTCATTCTAAGGAACCTCGATAGCATTGTATGGGCACATTCTAAGTGATCAGGCTCCTATCAACGACACTGAAAACAGCGTTATTATCGACGCTTGGACGTCGGTCAATATTTACATCCCTCAAACCACCACCGTAGATCTCTGGTACGAATCACCGACTCTACCGGATACCAACGTGACCTACAACATCACCTTCTACGACTTCCCAACGATGCTGATTGATTACGTTTTGGTCACTGCCGGGAAATATACGCCACTGATAGGCCAGACGCTCCTTGTGGACGACAAGGATGGTTCAGTTGGATACACGGGGATCTGGACGCGTAATTCTGATATAATTCCTGCAACTAATGTCACCAGTCGAGCCCCCGTTGGAGGCTCAATCTACATAACTGAAGACCAGAATGCATCTGCCTTATTCCAATTCGCCGGTACGCCTAGATCTGCATTCGATTTATCCTCACTTTCCGCTGAACTTTGCGTTCAGGGACCTCTTTATCAGTGTACGGTATCAGCCCGTCAGAGGAAGGGGTCGTCATGGACTTCATTCTAGATGGTCAACTCTCAGCTTCGAACCAGTATAACGCTTCCATTCTTGACGCAAATTTTTTATGGTTCTCGCAAGGAGATCTCGTCCCGGGAAACCATACACTCACCATCCAATTTTCAGCGACTACTTCATCTACAAGAAACTTCACGCTGGATTATATTACCTATGCGCCGTCGTTTGGCAGTCTCGCAACAAAACCGAACTTCTCACTAGGTCATATGCCGTCTCAGAATCCTCCCCCAATGGGGTCTATGCCAAGCAGTAGGGTTCGTCGGATTGTAATTGGAGCTGTAGTCGGGCCCATTGCTTTCTTGACCATCTTGGCCGTGTTGCGTTACTGGAGACGGAGGAGAGATGCGCTTAATCGATCGAAACTTTCCGCGCTGGAAGGTGAATGTGTATCTTCGATCTCAACGGCATATCAGATATTAAAGATCCAAAATAGCAAACCCGTACACTCTAACGTCATCCAGGGAAAGCACACAGTCTCTGATGCAAAGAAATTTGCATATTCCAGAACAATCGTTGCTCAACACCGAGCCCGAGAGTAGTACTAGCACTCCGATGCTCGAGGTTCAACGAAAGCCGCGTCTTCCAGGCCAACCACGACGCAGAGAGGGTAATGTGACTCCTTTTTTACAGGAAATTAGGAAACCGCCTCTTCCTGGACGAGAGCGTCAATCAATCCCTACTGATTCCACTGCCACTGAGTCATTATTCACGCCGCTTCAAGAGCAGCACAAGTCTCCTTTACTCGAGGGGATGCCGACTCGACGGCAGGCTCCAGAATTCTATCATACTGGTACTAGCACTGCGCCTGAGCCGCAGCACAAATCGCGCCTTCTTGAACAATTACCCCAACCTCTTAACGTGATTATCAACGAAGCACCCGAGCCTCTTCAAGAGCAGCACAAACCTCCCCTTCCTGAACAACCACCCCGGCATCTTACCGAGATTGTCGACGAAGAGCCTGTTCATCTTCAAGCACAGCATAAGCCTGGCCAATCTTCTGGACAGATCCACGAGAACCACAATCAGGATCCAGCCCCTGGGTCGCCTCAGGAGCAACACAAGCCTTCTCCTCCAGTGGAACCACCTCGACGACTCTTGCCCCCAATTCCAGAGCTTCAATCTGAGCAGCGTAAAACCGTCGTTCCTGGGCATCGACATAAGCTGACGAAGCACGAAGACAATACTGCGAGACTAGAGGAGCAGCGTCCGGGCTCATCGACAGTGACGCAAGTCGAAGGAGATGGGGAACCCCAGGCATCAGAGGCGGATGCGCGAGAACAACGGGAGGTCGCCGGGCCTTCGCGTCGAATGCTTGTTATAACTACCGCAGAATCTCAATGGCCTCTGTTTCAAAACCAAAACAGGGAGACTCAACGCGGAGGAAGCCTATCAAACATTCAAGAACAACGCGAACAGGGCCTTGTCCATGTTGCTCCCAGTGGTCACGCTGTCGAACAGGCTCCAGCTTCACCTCCAATTTCAGGACCAATCCAGGATCATACGCAGCCCGCCCACGTCGTCAACGCCAGGAGCGCCAGTTCGCATGGACAACCAGTGGTGTCACCTATAATTCACCCACACAGCGCCTTGTCCCTAGAATCGCCGCATAGTACCCGCACAAGATGGTGGCCGAGGCCACTCTCGAGCCGACGGATTCAACCTGCACTGGGTAGGTCTTGCTCAATGATACTTATTAATCGTTCACTCTTTGATGAAAACATCTTAGTTGAACCATTCATGCTTCAAAGGCCCGGCGCCAACCAAGAGCCTAGTCCCCGGACACCTCATGACCACCCCCACATTGATTCGATCATTACAGAAAGCCCCTCAAGCTTGGCCTCGGGAGGGGCACATTCGGGGGATGTATTAGAAGAACGCACAAGTCCTGGCGACGGAGGGGTGAGGCAGATGCTGCAGAACGCGCATCGACGGCTGGCGGTGCTTGAGAATGATCGAGTGGTCACGGTGGTGAGAGAGCAGGACAGGGATGACGGGATGCCGCCACCGCCGTATCGCCTGGATTTCTGAGTATGATGCTTGTCAATAAGGGTAAATGAGCAGCCAATAGTACCTCTTCTGCACTACAACCGAAGTTCCAAGTGGGACTCAAACTAATGCCAGATGACCCCTCCTTAACTAATTATTACATTTCATTGCATTTTGAAAACTTCAAAATCGATATCAGGTGGATGGTATTGAGATTATTCCTCTGAAGTGCAATCTGGTGTCAGGGCAGCTCTCAGTTTCGAGTTACGCGACATACAGTCAAGCAAACATCCCGACACTTTACTCGTGGCAAGGACCTTCCTGACTATCTGACTTTAATGTCCAGGGGTTCTATGTCAACCGTCGGGGATGTCTCATAATGGCCGCTTGCCGTCGACGCTACATTTCCTGTGTTTTCTGGGTCCCCGTTGTCAATGGCAGCAGGGGATTATTGACAATGAGCTTACCGAAGACAGCTATGACGCACTCTCTCGCGGCATTCCCGTTGCTGTTACCATGGTCATCCCATCCCTCTTCGAGCATATCTGCGTCGACCGATCCAGCTACAAGCAGATCCAAGTATTCCTCCCATTCATCGTCACCGACGTTCTTCGGAAGTGAATGGAACTGGGCCGAAGGCTCTTCTGACTGGAGACACCCAGGACACCCGGAATGAAAGGTAGAATCTTCAAAGTTCAATCTTGAAGTTGAGCTCGCCGTGTCTGGGAGGTTAGAAGACGGCATCGCGTCCTTCTGGTTATCATACAGCTCATAAAATTCTAGGTCTTCCTGTTCACTACACAGTTATCCAGCAGCGCTCGAAAATAAGGCAATTACAAGAATGACTCACTCATAATCCAGGAGCTCGTCGGCATGGAATATCTCCAAGATATCGTCGACGTTTGTCTGGGCTGTATGCGTCTGCATTGGAAGAAGAGGTGGTCGTCAGGAGATGCTTTCTAGATGATGATCTTTATATGTTTCAGCTAGCTGGCTGACCACATTCCAAAATATCATTGTGATTACTTCAGTGCAATCAAGACAGCTGGCGACTGATATGTCAACGAAAGAAGGATGTCTTGGTCACCCTTGGTGAATATTAGGTCTCCAATCACCGATGAACCTGAAATATGACGTAGAAACCGGAGTACAAGATCCTGCCATCAATACATGACAAGGCAGTATCTCGAAGATGGCATAGAAACGAGTGATCCCTTCGCACTCAAAGTACTGAGCAACAGGTATCATTTGATTGCACAAAGTTACAACTAAAGAAAAGTCACTGAATCAGAAATAGCAGGACTTCAAGTCCTGTGGCAAGGTGAAGAACGTAGTGATCAATCACTCCTGAGGGCGCTCCTTGGGTTCGAATCAAAGTTGACAGGCTTGGCCTTTCTCGAACATGTACTTCCATCGTCTGTCCGCTAGGCCTGTGAGGGGATTGCCTGCCAGAGGGGATGTCGCTCGACGGCCCTGCGAACTTTTGTCTACCCATTTGACAACATCTTCAACGGCGCACCATAACTTGGGAGAATCAAGTGTCGAAGCTGCCTCATACATTAGAAGGTACGACTCGAATTGGAATTACAGATAGGAACGCACTATGGGTGCCGTGAGGCACTATGACAAACTTATCATTAAGCGGTTTGACTTCTATTTGAGTCTCGTCTTTAGCCGGAAGCACACACGAAAGCCACGGAAAAGATGAGTTCTGTGAGCACTGGCCACGCTTCTGCGCTATCCGCCAAAGATTATCCATCAGCTGTGGTGGGACGACTATGTCACTCCTGCCGCTAATCATCAGCACTGGAGTGTCTATCGGTATCACTTTAATCTTGTCTTTGGAACGCCACTTCTGGGTGCAGAAAACGGATAAAACTCCAACATATGGCCAGGTGTGCACGATATCCGGGATGGAGGTGAAGGTATTGGAGACTATGACTGCCGATATTTGAGCAGGGTTGCGACTTGCAAGGTCTATAGCGACACCACCACCTAGGGAATGGCCAAACGCAATCTACATAATGATGAGAATGCACTTGACTGTCGTAAGCGTTGTTATATCTTACGATTGGGACTTGAGACAGATATGGTTGACTGAGAATGTAATCAAATGCCGTCTGTGCGTCGATTTTTAAACCTATAAGTGTTATATTTATTTCAGCAACGCTATAGTTTCTTACATCCCTCTCAACGTACCACGTTCACTTGGTTTTCCTCCAGAGCAACCATACCTAAGAAGTACACATAAACGGAAGGAAAATTCCAACAATAAGACAGCAATACGTACCCTCTATACGACACCATCAAGACATTGCATTTCATATCAAATAGCATCCGTGCCACAAACGTAAAATCCCAAATATGCATCGCGTTTCCAGGGAAGACGATCACAGTCGCTCGAGCCTCGGCAGCTGCTGGGGTCAAATCGATTCGTTCGTCGGGAATATACATTGTTTGAACCTCGTAAGTTTCCTCCAACGTTTCACTCGTCTGAGGGAACAGGTAGCAGTTCAAATCAATACCGTCAGGCGTCTTCAGCATGGGTGCCATGTATGCCATACCCGAACAGTCAGGCGTAACATCTAAGTACCAACAAATAATCGATGATTAGCATATATTCAGTTCAGAGCACAAGTAGGAGAACATACAACTTGGAACATTGGGCGCGTAGAATCCTGCTGGATAAACGCAGAGTCTCTGCGGGCCATATCGTAAAGCCTACAACGCTAGTCGCATAAGAAAGACTTCAGAAGCAGAATATAGAGACTCGCTTTGCCCAGAATTGAGGTGAGGGTTATATCCATCACAATAAATGACCACTGATACTGTGACGGGAGGCTACCAAAGTAAGTTCCTTCTCTCTTAGCCCTCCCTCTCCTCCTTCCATTCATGATGACAAATCAAATGACACGGTCAGTTGATTACATGGCCAGGATAGCTGCGGAGGAAAAAAAAATTCAGATTCTTGTTTAAGTCAAATGCCACCATCAGCCCAGCAGCAGGGCATCGCTTACAGGCCCTGCTTGAACAAATGGATGAGTTCAACCTTCTGTCGGATGGCGACATAGGCGCCGAACGCCGCTCCGCGCCAGCTCCAAGGGCAAGGAAAAGGCTCCTGCATCCACCCACTACCGACGTTACTATGGATGAAGACAAATTTATCCACTTCGAGATGCGCGAGACGGCCGGAAGCTCTGGTTGAACTACCCTGGAGCGGCCATGGACTTGAATGTTTTCTCGTTTCTATTTACTTTCGCCATTTAACAAAAATCCCCTGCACTTTTTGATTAGAAGTCGCGTGTAAGCAGGGCCATGTGGGATCAGACCACGACGACCATTACTCCTTAGTAAAAGGCACATATCTGAATTGGTTACAATCCAGATACCTGATCCCATATATATACAGTTTGTTGCGCAAACTGTAGTAAGCTGCGGGCTTACATCGTGTTCGTTCTAACTCGAGGACGGCTCCCGTTTTTATTTGCCGGGGCAACGGCGTTCGTCTAACAATCCCGCATCAAATTCAATCATTTCAGTGATGATGAACCTAGCAACTTAAAAGTCAAGGCCAGACGGGTCCTAACACGTCAGCTAGGATATCCAGAGCTTGACTCCGGAGGTTCGATCCCACTATCCGGACTGAGTAATGATTGATCCCCACCCACTGGCAGCTCTCATCCTTCATCATGCCCGGATTCGTTTTCTGCTTCCCGTGCTCTCCATCATCAACAGTGATTGACTTTCCTGAGCTATCAGAAAAGGCAAGTACTTCCTCTGTGTATGCAACGACGTTGCCAATCTGCACATCTAGACGCTACGCTCCCCAAATAAAACCGCATTCGATGTCAAAAACCCCACAAGGGGCGAATACACTGCTGAGGCCGCGAAGGAATTTCTCAACGTTCTCCAGGCTGTGGCTCAGGCTGTCCCCATCCCCGGTTTTGGAGCAGCTGTGAAGGTTGCTGCGAGTATCATCAAGGGATGCGACGTAAGTGACTCGTCTCCGATTTGACTTACTGAACCTCTTATTGACCATACTTTAGGACAGTCATGCAACTCTGGAACGCGCCCAAGAACTCAAGATACGCATCAAGAAACTCGTTGTCGTCTTAGTCAACGAAGTCAAAGGCAAGAAGGCCGATGAAATCCAGTCCAAAATCCTCGAAGACATCAAAACCTTGAAAGAGTACGTTGCTTGTATTTCTCTTCACACATAGATGTTTGACTGATTCCAAACTTACCAGGGATATGGAGTACATTAAATCAAGACTCAATGAAATCGCAGCCCAGAATAGCTTACTCGTCATCTTGTTCAGGAACATCAACGAGGACAAGGTTCGCAAGTGTGTTGCAAGACTGGACAGCTCCATCGAAAGCTTCGGCGTGAGTCTACACACAAGTCCATTCTCAATGTCGATCTGATTATTCTTCCCCAGCTCGCTCGCGAGATTGAACAAAGCGACCTATTGGCCCGACTTGAGCAGCAGATCTCTGCATTTCACGCCCAGCAGCAAGAAACTCTTGATGAGATTAAAGGGAAGATGGGCAGTTTCCAGATCACAATGGACGATGTTAAAGCCATTTTGGACAAACGCCTACCAGAGGCTTCATCTTCGGAGGCGTCACGGGCTATCATGCCAGCCAACGTAATTATTTTTCATGGTCGTGACTCCACCGTCGTCAATCTCGTTAATATCATCACTGGACCCCGCCGACAACACATCTGCCTCCTTGGTCCCGGTGGAATGGGAAAGACTTCGACCTCACTTGCTGTAATGGAACATGGCGACGTAATGGCCCGTTTCCCTGATCACCTTCGTGTTTGGGTCCCCTGCGTCAAAGCGACGTCCATGTCACTCTTCCTTGACACGCTCCATGCATCGTTGGGCGTCGCCAGAAAGTCCGGAAACACGCTCAATGATATTATATCTGAACTCAAGGGCTTACCATCACCCATCGTGATCTTACTCGATAACTTTGAGACCCCATGGAATGCGGACGAGTCAGAGGCGGAAGGAGTGCTACGTAAGCTTCACCAATTGCCTCATATTATCCTCTTCATTACCATGAGGTCGTCCACTCCACCGTGTGGTGATCTTCCCTGGTACCATGTTGACCTCCGAGCGGTCGATGCGGCTGCCGCTCGCGATATATATGTTTCTTGGCACCAAGAAGGCAGTGACGACCCCGATGTCCCTCGCCTGCTGGCTTTGATAGGTCACATGCCGCTCGCGGTCAAGCTTTTGGCAAGAGTTGCTAAGGTCACACATCTATCAGCGAGGGAGCTGATCGAGGAGTACGAGAATAAGGGTACTCAGCTCTTAGGGCAGGGTCTCGACGCTGAACATAGCATGGACATCTGTATCGGTCTATCTGTCTACAGCTCCCGCATGCGAGCTCACCAAAACGCATTTACCCTTCTTTGCACACTGTCGATGCTCCCTATTGGCACCTCATTCAAGATGCTTTCCAAGTGGTGGGCAAGTGATCTGCCTAACCTGGCTGGTGCATTGGAGGTACTCAAAAGCACGTCTTTGGTTGAGGAAAGGGGAAACATTTTCTTCATTCTCCCAGTCATACAACGATATATCCGTGATCCATCTCGTTTCCCAGACGCGGTCCGTTCGTCCATGATCGAGTCAGCCTGCTCATACCTGGCGGAACATGCCTCCTCTACCTTTGGTGACCCCGAATACAAATCCCACACCAAGGCTCTGTCCGCAGAAAGTGGGAATCTTGAGGCGGTCCTTCTTACGGCTACCGCTCCAGATCTGCATATAATCCGGGATGGTCTGCTGTCATTGGCGTATTACCAAAAGACTCATCAACCAAGACTTGATATTATCGAGCATGCTCTCAAGCTGGCCTCTGACCCCAGTTTTGATGACAAAATTCTTCAAGGCGACCTGTACGCCTGCCGTGGGGATATTATTTTATCTTGTTCCCATTCATCCGGCAGCAATTTAGCTATCCAGGCTTTCAAGCAGGCCATCTCACTATACCTCGTTATGAATAATCTCAAGAAACTTATCGAGTGCCGCCTCAAGCTTGCCGAGGCATTACGTTTTATGTGTAGTGATTTCCCCACAGAGCAAGAAAATATCCTTGCTGCACAGGAAGACTGTATATCCATCGGTGACGAACCTCTTGCCGGACGCTGCCTCCTTGCATTTGGACTCCTATACTGGAAATATAATCGACCATCTGCTTTGAGCACATTGGTCGAAGCCGAGACTATATTCGCGCGGTTCAAGGATGTGTATTACCATTCACGGTGCTGCCAGGCACTTTCGTGGGTCTACAGCCGCAGTGGGGATTACGACTCTGCACATAAATGGTCAACATCTGATTTTGATGAATGTGCCACCATGGGCGATACCCTAGGTTGTTCGCATGCGGCGAACGACATCGGGAGGATCCTTTATATGAGGGGGGATTATGAAGGGTCTACCAGGTCCTCGCTTCAATGCCTGGAAATGCGCAAGTCTATGGGACTGTCGCCTGATGG
>JAFLHD010017981.1:0-10096 GCA_018856295.1 Blastosporella zonata
ATTGGTCTGAGCAGTTCTATGTATATGGGTGCTATATTGTTCTGTGAACACCAGTAACATAGGAAGGAATCAGAGGTCCACCTTGTTGGAATACCAAGCTGCGGCACCCTCGATATGCAAATGTGGCGCCATTCAAGTCCAATCCAAAATATCAGTATGTACTTTTATATTACTTTTTCCATACCTATGCCGCACCAATTTACTTGTACATTATCTTGAAATGTAGTCTTATGGATCTTCCGGATCCGGTTACCTGTACATGTTAAATACTGACTGACATCTCACGTCACCTCAGCTATTGCCCCGCAACGCGAGTCAATACTGAGGTGAGCTAACACTTACAGTTTACCTTTGTACTTTATACTTACAACAACATCTAGTTCTATATAACTAGGTGAATATATATAGCTATTGCCCTGCAACGCGAGTCAATACTGAGTTCTATATAACTAGTACATCTTATACACCTTCCCATCATCCAAACAATATCAGGTGGAACACCCAATATCAACAAATATGTTGTGCCGCTGATTCAAAAGCAGTGGCCACTTATAATTGGCATGTGAGCCTTCTGCAAAATTGTGTTGATGTGTCGCAAGAGTTTATTCTTTGTAAGTCCTATATGTTTGCCGTTGGATATGAAAGTTGCAATATTATCCAAAGGTGTACACAAATTGATAAGTGTATATCTTATGTGAACTTGACGGTACTGTCTTTCATAGACCCTTGGCTGCCTTTTGAATCATACCCTACCTTGCTTGACAATTCATTACACTCTCCCTTCACGCATTAGACATCAACCTTAACTAATTAAAGGAGATGCAGGAGTCCAAAAGATGACAAAGACTATGGTTCCTCACCTATGGAGTAGGATTAGATTGCTAGTCAAAACCAAAAAACTTCAATAATCTGTTATACCCAAGCCCCTTGCTCACATGCCATTCATTTACCTTTCAACAACAACTATCAGGAACTCCACTCCTACCTTGATGCTCTTTCTCCTTCAAATCCTAGCCTTGGAAGGTCACAATTTGATTGACCCCACCTCAAATCTTTTTATTCAATATAACATCAAGAGAAATCATTCTACTCAACAACTGTTCCTAAACAAACTCAACTGGTCACTATACATTTGAAATCAATCTTCAATCCAAAATCCACTAGAAATCCATCTTAAACTCAAAACTTGACTTTGTGCCACCTTGAAACATCAATACGCCCAGTTATCATTAAATCTCTATTGACTTCTCTTACCATCACAAAATCCTATACCAACCCCTCCTCAATAACCCCTATATTCAACTTTCATGGAGACTCAAGGCCTAAAATCATTACCATCATATACCGGTATTTGAAACCAATTACAATTTGGTTTGCCAGTCACAAAACAAACAAAACATCAAGAAAAATCTATAAGCTACAATTAAAGACAAGTGGCAACTAATTTACAAAGAACTAAAAAAAAGGAGAAAGTAGGTGTTACTAGTAATTTAGCCTCAACCTTCTGTCTAATCTCCTTGAGGGTCTCTTGAAGCACCCTTGTCTCTCCCAATATTGTTTGAGTGCACAACAGCTCATAGCATTGCTGAGTGCACTCGGTCTCTAATTTTGTGACATTAAGGGCCAGGGCAGTTTCCTTGTCCTTGATGTCAGCTAGTTTCTGAGAGAGCCTTTTGAAATTGGTAACAGGCTTGTCTTCATGCTGCCAAGTCAATTTTGAGGCCTCCAAAACCCCTGACCCCACTGATCCCTCAGACTCTGCTGGCACCCCGTCTCTAACCAAATCAGGTGCTCCCAAAATTGAACCTCCCAAATCTACCTCCATTGCCTCAGTTGAATCCGTGCCTGGTGTGGCTGGTGCATCCAAATTATTAACCAAAGAGACCCTCCTCGTCATCCTCTAGGGAGCATATCATTTTCATTGTCGAGGTTTTTGGTGCCGCTTTCTTTGTCTTCCTTGTCTTCCTTGCCTGGTGCTGTGTGTCATGCATCGTCTCTCCCTCCGCGTTCCTACAGAAATGCCACTATTGAGGCAGCAACAGCATGGGAGGCACACCTGTGGGTACCAGCACTGCTCGGCCATCTTAGCCTGAGTGCATTGTCGGCACTATAAAAATCATAAACAAGTGGATCAGTAAAAGAAGCTAAACAAGTCAATAAAAAAGAGAGACTCACAGCACCATCCAACTCCCAAAACTCAACCTGTTTGTTGTGTGGTGCCAAAGCCACCACTCCTCTAGTTATCCATTGCAGATGCACTCCAATCTCCCTCTCCAATCCCTTGTCAATGGTATCCTTGTCCTATTTAAAAGAAGTCAGCAATCCAAAATCATTAGAACCTAAAACCAAATGACTTACTATGGGGTGAGCATGGGCTACATTGGCCATTGACTTGTTGTGGCCCCTTCTTTTTGCTTTGGCCGGTTTTGGCCCACCTTTCAAAATCTTTGTCAGTTTGGCTGTTGATGGCCCACTACCTATATCCTATAAAGGAGAGTCAGCAAAAGTTACACTTATAAAAGAATGAAAAAAAACTTGCAACTCTACTGGCCCAATCCATAGCCTTTTGCTTCCCCAAAGCTTTTTGAGAAGGAAAAATAGGACTTTGGACCTTTAAAACTAAGCTTTCCTCCTCCTCTTGCTTCACATTAGTTTCAAAAAGTGCTAGGCTTCTGTCATTGTCTATGTTGATATTGACTATTTTGGCTAGTCAATCCTCAACTATTTCAGCCTTGCAAACAGGGTGTGCTCAACCTGCAGTATTACAGGTACAGGTAGAGCAGGTACAGGTGCAGGTGTGGCATTTGGCAACCTGCACTACACCTGTGCAGGTTACAGGTCACCTGCAGGTATTGCCAATGATGACCTCATCTAGTGCAAATCAAATATTTATGATTGCATGTTGTATTATTGTCTGCAGGATGACATGACTCTAGCTCCATGGTTGCCCATGAGAGAGAGAGGAGATCCAAATGTGTGTGTTTCTTATTGTAGGCTTTCAAAGATGCCCTCTGACTATCTAAACATTCTAGGTAAAACCTATCTTGTTAGACCTTTGTCAGACTGTAATTATTTTTTGTGTGTGAACAATAATAATACCTTTTGAAGAACTCAATAAAATTGAGCTCACAGTAAAATTTGGGGAGCAGTATACAGAGGTGCCCTGCTGCCTCAATAATTTCTTGAACCAGTTATTTCTGATGCAGAAAATTGAGCTGTCTTGCCATAATTTGGAGGCAGCAACATCCTGTTGCATCAGTATTGCATTTGCTCTTGCACCTTCCACAAATCCCTTGAGTATCAATGCCTCTCTTGGTAAGAACCTGGCGGAGACCCTTGGGTTGATTGGAAAATGAGGGATGATTGGCAGGGAAGACCATCTTCTGTTTAATTTTCTGCCCATTATGCTCGTACCAGCCATCTCAAAGGCAGGGTTGCTTCCTACCAGGGTTTACATGCATGCAGTTTGCAACAAGTGCATCCTCTGCATATGCTGAATGCCCCTGAGAGTTATCAACCATAAACAATGCTTGGTACCTGGGCCCGTGAACTTTCTCAAATGCAGGAATGATCTTGTCTTTTAACTGTGTATTCAAATATTAACTTGAGGACCTGAAATAAATTATGAACTCTACCTGTGCACAGAACATGTCTCCAGTCCAATACCCGCCATAATTTTTGCTATATTCCAATGTTTGACTTGCTTCCTTTAACCAACCAAGTGTCAAACAAATTACGCCGCTTTAATGAAGCCTGCAGCCCACACACTTCTTTGTGAGTTTATGTTCATTATCAAGGACCCAGCTCTTTGTGACCGTGTCATTAGCTTGAGCCGTCATTTCATCTTGTGCAACAAGAAGCAATGGGCGTTCAACAAAGTTGGAAGGCAGCAATGGTTTGTCGACATCCCCCACAGTGTAACAAACTAGTTGAGGGAAATATTCACTCATTAGAGGCAGGAATATCTTGTTTCAGTACTCTAGGACATCCGGCCAGTCATGACCATCAAAGTAGAGCCCTTTCTTGTATCTGATGAAGCAAAATCCCTCACTACAAAGCCATTGACAAGCTGTGCTGAGAGAGACACCCTTTGTTGCCTTTATTTGGATCCAAGGGAAGAGTTCAATTTCCATGTATTTTTTAGACTCTGTGGCATCTTGTCGTTCACAATGCAGTGAAGGTATTTCTTGGATGCATTGGGAACAAGCTTTCCAGCTGAGAACTCCTTTAATTTTGCAGGATTCATGGCCCACTTGTGTGATTGGGCATATGCACAAAGTTCAGCATGGATAGCAGGATCACTCAGGATAGAGTAAACCTTCCCATGACATCCAATTTGAGATTCTGGAAAGTTTTGATGGTCAATCCAAACTCTTGTCCACTGTCGCAGCATTTGACCACCCTACTTGGTAGCAAAATCATGACTTTCTGCAGCACACTGTGAGTATTAATAGTGAGACAGCCTTGTTTGATGCTCATCCGCAGAAAGCTCTGGATTGCAAGAGCCCGATAAAACTACAGCCCCCTTAGTCCACCCTTAAACTCATTTTTTTTTGGACTTGATCTACTTTTCAAGCTCAAGAAGTGCTTCTTGAAACCTTTTCAGTAGTGATGGGAGAGCTTGGGCCTAAAGCCGTGAGCCCAGCCCAGCCCAGCCCAGCCTAGCCCATTCAGGCCAGGCCAAGCCGAGCTCTGTAGACAGCCTGAGAGAGCCTAGAGCTCAGCTTTGGATTTTGGAAAGCCCAAGCTCTGGGCTTGAGCTGCAGCTCAGTGCTAATGTTTGTCATCAGATATGTGTTGTCATATGTGGCTTAAAAAAGCTGTGCAAGAAATTGCCGGCAGGTTTCTCAGGGCATTTTCTTGATTGTGTTTGAACTGACGACATTTCATCATGTCTAAGCAGATACGCAACCCTTCTCGTCATGTCAGGGATGAAGAAAACATTGGCTAATTTGCAATACCATCATATTAAACAGCCCACCGATTGGCAGTCAAAAGCTGAAAGTGCACAGAATCTCAAACTGCCAACCAACCCAGTGATACTGTCTCAACTATCAGCACAATTTCTCCAGTTTCTCAGCCTACGGATGATCCACTAGCAGTAGAAAGTGAGACGTCAAAGCAGAACAGTGAGCATTTGTTTATTTTTTTGGAGTATTTTTCACCTATAATGCAAGGCAAACATCCACGTACAACTTTATCTGCCTATATAAACAAACACCAATTTTCACTCTATGAGCCGTGGCCCAGGCCCAAGCCAAGCCAAGCCAGGCCCAAGCTCTCCATGACGGCTCGGCCTGAGATTTTGTTGAGCCCAAGCCCACTCATCACTACTTTTTAGCTTGTCTTCTTTCTCTCATTGGCACTGGTTTTGAATGGAAAATTCAAGATGATGATGTTTCAATGGGGGGACAGCAGGCAATAAGGATCATGTTGGGGAACTGGCAGAAACAGTATGCATGGACTTGATGGACTGATTGGATTTGGTACAAACATCCTCCTTCTCTTCCTTGTCATCAGCCTCATAAACCCCGTTATAGTCCTCTTTATCTGAAGAAAAGCTTGCAAGTTCTGCGGGCACCCATGTTTGTACTTGCAATGATTGCAGAAACTTGATGATCTCAGAGATGTCTTGTTTTGGAGTTTTGCTCAGGGCTTCAGATCTTGATACAGGTGCAGCCTTCACAGAAAAGAAATTCTGCATGAGCAAAACACTTGAGTTGTTTCTATTGACTAGGTAAGTAATGCCACAGTATTATTTGCACCTTGTACTCACAAAGTTTTGTTTTTTTCTCACAGCACCTTTCCATCTCATGCTTCTTTGGCATTTCATTGCTGCATTTGCACCGAGAGACCACTGTAACCAAGCCTTTGGTTCATCTCAGCCTTCTTCCACTCCTTGCCTGTATTTGGAGACTGAAGCTTCTCATACTGGGTCTTTTTCTTCTGCAGCTCTTTGACATCTCTATCACTGAATACATCCATGTTCTCTGATCCTGTGCTTGATTCATCTTGTGAGTCTGTTTCATCACTGTCTGTGGTGCCGTAATGATTGACGTCGCCTTTGCATACTGTGTCCTCATCGGAGCAAGTGTCAACAATGATTGGCAATGGGCCACGGGAAAGAAGCTTTGCAGATAGAGAAGCTGGTATTTTGGAAAGAAGTGCTATTGTGCAAGCTCGAGTGGCAGCAACGAGGAGATATTGTCTCTTTGATGGCATTATGGATGCAGAGAGAAGATAATATATTAATATGTACATGTATACACTCAATGGCATATTGGCTGTTCGAGACTCCTACATGGCAATCTATATAATTTTTTTTCTGCCTTGCTGATTTGGTGCCTATTACAAAGTAGCAGTGGCTAAGTGAATGGCACCATAGATTGCCTCCGTGTTGCAAATCTATTTGCTAATGCCAAGAAATGCAAATTCAATTTAACTCAAGTCAAATACCTAGGATTCATTATCTCTTTGACTGGTGTTCAAATGAATCCCAAGAAACTTGACACCATTGCTAATTGGCCTATGCCATCATCTGTTAAACAAATTTGACAATTCCTTGGATTTACTAATTTCTACTGCCGATTTATCCATCACTATTCTAACATCTCTCTGCCCTTGCATGCCTTAACCACTAAGGACAGTGAATCTAAATTCCCAGGACTTAATCTCAACACTATCAATACCTTCAACAAACTCAAATTAACCTTTACTACTTTACCAGTACTACATCATTTCAACCCCTCTCTCCATTTGATGGTCGTCGCCAATGCTTCTAACTTCACACTGGCCTCAATCCTGTTACAGCCTGACACTGATGACCTTCTCCACCCAGTATCTTACCACTCTTGTAAATTCACACTTGCAGAAATCAACTACAAAATTCACGACAAAGAACTCCTCGCTATTGTTGAATCCTTGAGAGAAATGCAAGCATGGCTTATTGGATCTCCACACCCTATTTTAGTTGTATCTGATCACGCAAATCTGTGCTACTTCATGCAGACTCAGACACTTAACCGACAATGACATGCCTGCCAGCATGGATATCCATTATACCTAGTACATATGCTGAAAACTGTAGGCAGTATAACAAACACCTCCCCTAATCCCTACAAATGGTCCCAGTAAGATCCGGAATCATCATTGAGGTGTAGATGGTGACAAAAATATGACTACATAGTTGACACTTAAACCATATGCCCCTTGTAGCAGTCTCAATGAGGAGCTCACAGGCGCTGGTATAATGTACAAGGTAATCCAACATGTATTGGTTCATATACAAGAGTTATAGATGTCTAGAATACATTGTACATCTTAGAAACATTAATATTCAATGGGTATTAGTGGTTCTGATGATGTAGGCACCACATCTACATGGTATTGATCCCTTACAAGTCCTAACCAATTCAGGAGACAATAATTAAAGGTACCAAGGGTTGCCCCTATCACTTGCTATGGTCTGAAACTAGTATGTCATACCTGTCCCTGGTTCCTGTTGGATAAAGGCATAACCACAACTTCTGAATGACTTGGCACTCCTATCTACATGGTATAGGGTCTATAGGCATTGCTGTTATGAATATACAATGGTATCCTGAGGGTATCAATGTGTATTTAAGTGGTACAAGTTGTTATAATGGCCTTGCTACCTGCCTTACCATTTTTTCCATATCTCATTGAGAAGGCAATGTATTGGTGTTGTAAACCTGACAATGTCATCATTGAACCCGACTCCATTGGCCAGATGCTTGAAATAACTCAAGGGCTCAGGAGTTCAGGGGGGAAATGGTGAAAATTTACATTCCAGGGGGTAAAACCTCAAATGTGGCGCAATAACCATTTACCCCTCCATTTTGATGGATGTTCCGGATATTCTAGAATAGCAAAAACATATGCAATCTATGTACCAATAAGTGAGTGGTCTGTGCAACAAATCTGAGACCAAATGGTGTGATAATATAGCTAAAGGCAACACTTTTTTTGAATCTAGAGACAACTTGGTCTATCACAATGGATGACTCTTCATCCCTGCCTCCCTCCATGCACAAATCCTCCATTCTTGTCATGACTCTGTGCTCAGTGGATACCCAGGTTGTGAAAAAACTTTTGATATCATGGAGCATGATTATTCCTGGCCTGGTATGCGACGATACATTTGTAACTATGTCCAATCTTGTGAAATATGTGTGCATGTCAAGCATTCCATGCATAAACCCTATGGTCTCCTGCAACCTCTAGATTTCAAACCAACCCTGGAAATTTATTTCCATGGATTTTATCACAAAGCTTCCTGTCTCTTGTGGATATGACTCTATCTAGGTAGTTTGCAATTGTATGACCTAAGCTGCCCATTTTATCCCTTGCAATTAATCTATGAATGCTCTTGAACTTGCCAAGCTCTACCTCAACCACATATTCTACCATCATGGATTTTACTAATCCATCATCTCAGACCATGGCTCAGTATTTATCTCATCCTTCCTCACCAAACTTATGTCACTATGTAGCACAAAAATGAAGCCCTTGACTGCATATTACTCCCAAACCAATGGACTGACAGAACAAGCAAATCAAACCCTTGAAACCTATATCAGGACAATATATTCATATCAACAGGATGATTGGGTCGACTACCTTGCTCTTGCTGAATTCTCTTTCAATAATTTTGTTAACTCATTCACGCATCAAACTTCTTTCTATGCCAATCTCGGATATTACCCCAACTTTAAAATCTGTATCACAGAGCAAACTACAAATCCTGCTGCTTCTGAGCTTGCTGATCATCTCAAAATCATACAAGATAAACTACAAGCTGAGTTACAACACTCAAATGACTATATGGCAAAGTACTATAACTAACATCACCAGACTGCGCCTCAATTTGAGCCTGGAGATCAAGTCTGGCTACTCAGGCGTAACATTAAAATGACGCGCCCGATGGACAAATTTGACTATAGATGCTTAGGCTCATTCAATATCCTAGCTTATCACGGTCAATTATCCTATTTGCTCAAACTCCCTCACAGTCTCTCAAGACTCCATCCAGTATTCCATGTATCTTTACTCAAACCCTACACCTTACCATTCATTATTTCTGATTGAATCTTGTCAACTCCATTGCCAAATGTCAATATAATCCCCAATCACAGATATGAAATCACAACTATCATTGATTCTCACAAAATTAGAAGGCAATTTGACTACCTAGTATGCTAGCAGGAACAACCCAACTCAGAAAACTTCTGATGTCCATTTTTGGATATACCAACAACATTATATGAAAAATTTGAGTAGTGCCATTGTCATAACCCTCAGAGACCACACTCACCTCAATTTCATCTAGACTCAGCCACTCATAATCCTGTCACAGTGTTATTTGCACCACAAAGCACTCCAACTGCAAAAGATCACTGTCATTCACACTCTCTAACTTCTGGCCCTTGGCAGCAGAATTATGAACATCCATGTCAAAGTACTACATGTTCCAGCTATGTCGCACATCCTCCAACATCAAAAGATTACACACACTCCATCCTAAAAGAGAGTGTAGTGTAATGAAATCCTCACTAAAACCAAATGCTCTTATCTCATTCCCTCTTTTTTACTCTTATGTCATTTTTCCTTTATTACTTGTCCTTATTCAAGTCTTATTTTATCTCTCCTTTTCCATTTTTCATATGAATACTTATGTTTTAGACATACTTACTTCTCAAATTCACATATGATACTTATTTATATATTCTCCTATTCTAAAATACTATAAAACTCTATTGGATGTATGTATTTAAGTTGTCAAATCAACATAGTGTTTTCACCTTTAAATTCTAATTCTGTTCTAAATCATTATTATCAAGAAAGGTCTTAACATTGGTCCTGTATCTCTCAGCGTCACTAGTAATTGTCACTAGTATCAAGTAACACATTTTACTCACTCTATCATTTTACTGATACTCTAGGATTATATATCAGAGTTTGATCAGCTCACTTTTGAAATTGTTCAAAATTGTTTCTCTAGGTTGTCACACCCAAAGACAACCTGATTGCATCCCCTCATCCACACACCCTATTTGATATCCCGTTAGACTTGGAA
>JAFLHD010017982.1:0-10027 GCA_018856295.1 Blastosporella zonata
GCATGATACAGAGCTCGCTGGAACTTGTGACGAGGTGAAGTTTACTACCATCAAACGAAGGGCTATTTCCCTCACCTTTTGGGCGCTGCAATACATTTAGTAGGAGCAGCCTTCCAAGTTTAGAACCTAGTACGTCTGGTACCACACTATTTAGATTTAGTGCAATCACGCCTTACTGCAAATTCGTCTTGAGGTTCAACCTGGGCAAAGACCTAAAAAAGATTATTCTTCCCGTTCAACATGAACTCAATGATAGAAACACGAAAATCGTTTGACACCACTGGGGTCTGGGGCTTGCTCCCTGTTAGGCGACTGCGTGTCAAGAATTTGAACAAAAGGCACCATATCGCCCTTGTTAATGGTGCATTCTAGACGTCACCGGAGACAGTTTGTCTGCGGCATAAGTATGGATTGGGGGCCGCAAGGGGAAGTCGGGGACAAATCGATACAGTTAACGGTGAACTCAGTGCACTGATTCACAAGCACGCATTTAAGGAAATGATATCTCTCCCAGTACGTACATGCATTGCGTGAATGGAAGCGCAAGGGGAGGGTTGGGAGAGGTTTCCGGTCGGAAGTTGAAGCGACCTCTGATATTGCCCATCTAAGAAGCAGCGCCTCCGGCCCACGGTCAGACCCCACTGGCCACCACTTGCAAACCTGCTTCTCTTTCATTTTTCTCTGTAACTGCGCCTGCACATTGTACTGTCTGTGACAGAAATCAAAATATTCATTAACCACAAACGCGGGTTTGCATGCAAGGTCCGTTTCGTGCATCCTTGGTGCATCGCTCAGCCATGCTGAAGTATCTAAAAAATCAAACACTTCGACGTCGTCACCCTGTCGGTCTCAGTGATCCAGGGTGGCGGGGTATTGTGCTTGTAGCGACACGTTTAGTGTTGGCGCGCCAAAGATATTGGTGAAGTGAGATGCCCGAGAGTCTGAAAGGAGGCAAGCTAACTTTAAGGGTGGCCGTTACACCGTATATTAGATGAAAGTACAACACCATTTGGTTCAGGCTAACAGACCCAAAAACTCCCTGAAATCCTAATAGTTCACCCACGGAGTACCGCCGCGCCCTAGACGTTCATGCTTGCGACTTTCCGCGACATTCCCCGCACCTTTCCTTTACGTCTCCAACCGCAACAATCCTTCCGAAGAGGGTGACAGCATTGCCATTTTCGATATATGGGATCCAGAAAAACTCACCCTTGCTGCGGAAGTGCGAACTGGTTTGAAGCATGTTCGACGGATGGAATTTGGCGGGCCAGGTGACCACTGGTTGATTGCGGGAGGTATGGACGAACGAATTGTCAAGATCTTTGAAAGGATAGAGGTTGGTTGAGGATTGAAGCGTATTGGAGAGAAAAGAGATATCGCAGCGCCAACCGGGTTCATTTGACTGTAGACAAGAGTGCTGTAGCGTCACATGCACTTTTGTCAACAAATACCAGTTGTAGTAAGTTCCAATAACTAGTTGAAATTGTGCCTTGTCGTCCTCGTCCCGTTTTTTTTTTAGCTGGACAGGTAGCCTCGGAAAAACTTTAAAGCAAGTCGGTATTTCTAGATCAACCGTCAGCCTACCTTTTTTCGTGTGAATCCACGAGGAGACATCCATTCCTGCAGCTCGGAGACAAGCAAGTCCGACTGTCTTTGGATGCAGCTCTCCAGAAACTGATAAAAGGATATGATGTCAGTTTCAGGTTATACTTACTTTGCACAATGCTTACGCTCAGCTCAAACCCATGCAATATACGGGCCTCCCCGTCTACGGTTCTGCGAGTAAGGACATATTTGATGGCTCGAATGTCACGCCGGTGATATCGTGTGGTGCAAGGCTTGCGATGAGCGTGGGCTTGCCTGGAAAAATGGTCCCTCAATTGGCAGTTTGTCAAGCTATCTCCAGGGCACTGGTGGTTTGCTTGCGGGACGGGGTGGAATTATCTAGCGCTGGTGTCCAGGAAATGCGAAGGCCCCCAGGCAGCGGTGCTGCGTAGTTGACAGAGCAGGGAACAAACGCAAAGGGCTTTCAAATTGAACGAAACCGCGCTGTAAATTAGGCTCGTTATCAATGTAATTCGAGACTAAAGGAGAACAGGATCATACGTTTGATCCTACGCGGACGCACATCATGTCCTTCCCATCTGCAAACTCAACCTGGAGCCTGAGGCTTGTCCAGTGCCAATGTTCTTGGAGTAAATACGCGATGATTGGCCGTTGGTTTCAGGCATCGTGAAGCAACGAGTGGTGTGTAGGAAAGCGAGTCCATAGGAAGCTGGACGTATATACGTACCGCTGGGGACTCAATAGAGTCGTATTGATTAGCAAGAGTGCCAGGATAAGCAAGGGTGAAGACGTACCGATAATCTAACGACGAGAAGCTTGATGAATGTATCAACAGAGCATGTCCCAGCCTTGACAAAGAGGAAAGCAGACGGCGGTGGCGATGACGGCGCATAGTTGACAGACCTGGGAAGAAGAAGGAAGAGCGGGACAAATGGTTGGGCTATGAAGTGAAGGCCATCAATTAGACTCCACGACTTGCCTTGTCTGTCTGGAACGCAGCCCGATGTCGTCAATGTCGAAGGCGAAAAACAAACAGGAGGTATCAATCAGCCTCAGACCATGCTGGCAGCATTCGATGATAGCGGTGCCCGGACCTTCGACGACACATGAGCTGAGATAAATTTGAAAACGAGGCAAACACACCTGAAGTCAAGGAAGATTCGAGTTTAGGGAAGGGCACAGCCGGGGATTCGTGATTTCTGTGGCTGAATCGATAGGTGAAGGAGCGAGGAAGGAGCGGGGTCGTTGCGCTTTGAATATTCGGCGCGCGGACCCGAAGATTGGGAACCGGGTGGAGCTATAGGGATCTCCGCAGGCTTATTGGGAGGGTGGGTGGTTTGATGACATAGATGAGGAAGACACGCAGGTCTCACGGTGAGGTAGAGCGTGAACTTGATCAGATGATGATTTGACGCACTGGACAAATGGCAACTGACCCAGCCCTACCTACGAGAAGACATTCATGTGCGTGTTTTATAAATGTTAAAAAGTATAAGTATACAATGAACAAGAAGAGGATTGTAATGTGAACTATCGGTACCACCCCAGATACACCCAGATATGCTAAACGGTCGGAACGCGAGAAGCAAAGTGCCACTGTCACTGTGTCACGGGAGAGTGACAATGAAGACATTGCACGAGATTTGCCATTTACACGCACAAAGCGCAGTTCAACATCTCATGGTAGATCAAGTCATCAAGTATGTACATGTTTACTATCATTTTGGAAGGCCAGGTCGCTCACTACGCTGATCTCAACGTTCAACACTCTTAATCCTATTGCAAACATGCAGTCTCAGCACAACTTGAACAAATACTTCAAGATGAACAAGTTTAAAGAAACCCTTGGCTCGTTCAAGGATCGCTTCCGACCTGAGTGGCCTGCTCCAAGCCTTGCTAGCACAGCTGCCAACGAGGGGGTAACCACTCCTAGTATCGTGGCTATTGCCATGGAAGCTCCAACCGCTCTAGTTGTTCCTGCAGCACCAGTAGCTACGCCTATTGGTGAGGATCTATCGATCGTTCTGCATGTGGCGCACCAACAATCTCCATAGGATATAGAAACGTTCTAGCACCCTCTGTTCAAATTGCACCAGCACCAGCACCCTCCAGCCACGCAACAGGTACTGCTTTCCTAATCGTACGGATCGACCATCTTACCCTTAAAAAGGCCACTCTCTTGCCTCAAAGGCCAAAGAAGGACTCGGCACTGCCTGGCGCGGCTTCACGATGCTCCTTGGAAAGGTTGAAGGGACGCTGGATGGGACCCCATTCAAAGCCCCAGTTGCCGCCGTAAATGTTCTCATTCTGCTCGGAAAGGTACGCACGCCTCTCCTTTTGTCAATGTCGTCCATTGCATGATTTCATTGTAGGCTGTGAGCGATAACAAGGATTCGCTCAGAGAGCAGATGGATGGGCTTGAGACACGTCTCAAAATCATAGAAGCAGCTTTAATTGGTGACACAGATGGAGTTTCAATGAAAATGAAAGAAGACTTTGCAAGGTACACCTGATGGATGACCCACTTGCCCTTTTTAATACCGCTCACCAACATTGTGTAGGCTTCTTATCAAGCAAGTTGTCAAGCTTCATTCAATGTCAGAGCAGAAGTTATGGAAGGCCATTCTGGAAAATGAGGAAGACAAAGGGAAGCTTCAAAAGCTCATCAGGGATATTGATGAGCATATCAAGAACTTCCATGTATGTTTATCCAAACCTATGCATATTGGGATAATGACACTATGTCTCACAGCTCCAAGTCATGCTCAACATTGAAAGGAACACATCCGGCATCTTTAAGCAACTTGATGTATGTCAACCATAAATATTATAATTGTTATTTACTGACCATCACTGTTAGCAACTCCAACTGGCTGCTTGGCCTCACTCCCGCCAAGCAATTTACAACACAGACCTTGAAGAAGATGAACAAAAGTTATCACGTGGACCTTGCACTCCAGGAACACGTGTTTCCATCCTTGAAAATATATACAAATGGGCTCAAGATTCATCCTCAGAGTCACCTGGTATCTTCTGGTTGACTGGACAAGCTGGCTCAGGAAAGTCAACCATTGCCTATTCTGTTGCACAGCATTTTGCACTAGGTGCTGAAGGGATTCCCAATATCCTTCAAGCAACTTTCTTTGCATCTCAACAGTTTAATGACACAAGACGTAGAAGGTTCATCATCCCCAGTATTGTATACCAGCTTGCACGCCATTCTAAGTCATATGCACATGCTCTGCTTGAGGCTGACAAGTTTGATTCAGTTGATATAGCATCTAAGCAGATGAATGATCTGCTTGTTGACCCGTGGAAGAAATCTGCTCATAAGCGCTCCTCTGACCTCCCACCATACCTTATTATCATTGATGCTTTGGATGAAATTGATGGTAAAGGAGGGTCAGAGTTTCTTCAGGACTTGATTAAAGCTAGTGATAATGGTAGCTTAAAAGCATTCAAGTTTCTTATTACAAGTCGACCAGTTCCTTGTCTTGCTCAGCTTTGTGCAGTCTTTTCTTCAGATGCTGTCTGTCATCTTTATGACATAGCAAAAGAGGAGGTTGATAGAGACATTCAACTATATCTACAGGCTAAACTTGGATGGCTGCAAGACAAGCCTCAAGCAATTGCTAGTCTTTTGCATCAGGCTGATGGCCTATTTATCTATGCATCCACTGCAGTCAGATTTATTTCTTATCCATCTGGGTCCACAAAAAAGCAACAGTTTGCTCGTTTGAGCAAACTTTTTCAATCCAAGGTTATTCAGTCTTCACAGGTCAATGGCCTTTATCAACAAATCTTGCTAGAAGCATTTTCTGGATTTGAAAATGAGGATATGATAGCTTTGTTGAAAATACTATATACTATGCTTTGTGCAAAGGAGCCTATATCTACTGTAGTTGCTGCTACACTTCTTGATCCTACAGATGAAGAGGATACCAAGGAGCTAGCTGAATTTGTTGTTCAAAAGCTTCATGCAGTCCTCTATGTCAAAGATGGCTGTGTTTTTTGGTATCATGCCTCTTTTCAAGACTTTGTTTTCAGCCAGAATTGGTCTGAGATATCAACCTTGGATATGTCCTATAATCCAACTCAGCACCATGTTTTCCTCACTAGTTGCTGCTTTAAGACTCTGATGTCAGACTTGAAGTTTAATATTTGTGATCTAGAGTCATCATTTTTATTAGACTCTGAGGTGTCCAACATTCAACTTGAGAAGATTTCTCCTGTCCTCAAGTATTCATGTATATTTTGGGCTCAGCATATGATAATGGGTATGCTTAATGAGCATGAACATATTTTGGATGATCTGGTGGAGTTTCTTCACATACAAGTTCTTTTTTGGATAGAGACTATGAATTGTCTTCAATTGTCCCATAAATGTGCACCTATGCTTCAACAAGTAGCAAGATGGATCTTAAAGGTAAGAAAAACTGCTACTTAAAATTTACTATTAGTTTATTTGACATATGATTCCAGCATAAAAGCAGTGCTTTAGATATTGTGAAAACAATCCAGGAGGCTGCAAATTTTGCCCTATACTTTACAGCAAGTGATGCATCCTTATCAACTCCACATCTCTATATTTCATCATTAGCAACATGGTCAGAAGACAGCAAGCTGGTACAAGGATGGAAAAAACACTTCAATGGTCTTCCTTTACTTACAGGTTACAGGTTAAGAACACCTTTGATAAAGATAGATCAAGAGTTTGCAATTGAAGGTGTGGCATATTCACCTGATGGGACCAAAATTGTCTCTAGCTCATGGGACAAGTCAGTAAGAGTGTTGAATGCCTCAACTGGCAAAGAGGTCCAGGAGCTGCAAGGCCACACAAGTGGTATCAGCTCTGTTGCATTTTCACCTAATGGAACACAAATTGTGTCTGGCTCATGGGACAACTCAGTGAGAGTATGGGATGCCTCAACTGGCAAAGAGATTCAGAAGCTCCAAGGCCACACTAGTGAGGTCAGCTCTGTTGCATTTTCACCTGATGGAACCCAAATTGTCTCTGGCTCATGGGACAAGTCAGTAAGAGTGTGGGATGCTTTAACTGGCAAAGAAGTCCAGAAGCTAAAAGGTCATACTGATCGGGTTAGCTCTGTTGCATTTTCCTCTAATGGAATACAAATTGTCTCTGGCTCATGGGACAAGTCAGTGAGAATATGGGATGCCTCAACTGGCAAAGATGTCCAGACACTGCAAGGCCACACTGGTTGGGTATACTCTGTTGCATTTTCACCTGATAGGACACAAATTGTCTCTGGCTCATGGGACAAGTCAGTGAGAATGTGGGATGCCTCAACTGGCAAAGATCTTCAGACACTGCAAGGCCACACTGGTTGGGTCAACTCTATTGCATTTTCACCTGATGGAAGCAAAATTGTCTCTGGCTCATGGGACAAGTCAGTGAGAGTGTGGAATGCTTCAACTGGCAAAGAGATCCAGAAGCTACAAGGTCATACTGATTGGGTTAGCTCTGTTGCATTTTCCCCTGATGGAACACAAATTGTCTCTGGCTCATGGGATAAATCTGTAAGAGCGTGGGATGCTGCCATCTGCAAAAATGTCCAGGAGCTGCAAGGACACACTGGTGGTGTTAACTCTGTTGCATTTTCACCTGATGGAACTCAAATTCTCTCTGGATCAAGAGACAAGTCAGTGAGAGTGTGGGATGCATCAACTGGAAAAAATATCCAGGAGCTACAAGGTCATACTGGTTGGGTCAACTCTGTTGCATTTTCACCTAATAAAACCCAAATTGTTTCTGGCTCGAGGGACAACTCAGTGAGAATATGGGATGCCTCAACTGGCCAAGATGTTCAGACACTGCAAGGCCATGCTGATAGGGTTAACTCTGTTGCATTTTCATCTGATGGAACCCAAATTGTCTCTGGCTCAAGAGACAACTCAGTGAGAGTATGGGATGCCTCAACTGGCAAAGAAGTCCAGGAGCTACAAGGCCATACTGATTGGGTCAACTCTGTTGCATTTTCACCTGATGGAACCCAAATTGTCTCTGGCTCAAGAGATAATTCAGTCAGAGTGTGGGATGCTTCAACTGGCAAAGAGGTTGAGAAGCTGCAATGGCACACTAATGGAGTCAACTGTGTTGCATTTTCACCTAATGGAACCCAAATTGTCTCTAGCTCAGAGGACAAGTCAGTGAGAGTATGGGATGCCTCAACTTACAAAAACATCCAAGACCTGCAAGGACACACTGGTGGAGTCAACTTTGTTGCATTTTCACCCAGTGGAACCCAAATTGTCTCTGGCTCAAGAGACAAGTCAGTGAGAGTGTGGAATGCCTCAACTGGCAAAGAGGTCCAGAAGCTGCAAGGCCATACTGATTGGGTAAACTCTGTTGCATTTTCACCTGATGGAACCCAAATTATTTCTGGCTCAAGAGACAACTCAGTGAGAGTGTGGGATGCCTCAACTAGCAGAGAGATCCAAGGGATGCAACCACACACTAGTGGGGTCAACTCTGTAACATTTTCATCTGATGCCTCAATGAGAAATAAGATCCCACTCCAAGCTAGCAATGCATTTGCTGCATCATGCCCAAATATTGGCAATGTACCATGGACTTCCAGATCAGATGGCTGGATTCTGTCTTCACTCTCACACCATTATCTCATGTGGATTCCATCAAACGTTCTTGAAGTGCTGCATCATTCCTCTAACTCTCTTATAATCTCACAACATGGTTCTCTTTACCTTCACTTTTCAGCCTATAAATTAGGTTCTCAATGGGCAAAATGTTACACAGGAAGACAAAGTTAAATTTATACAATTTTACTATATTTATTTTAACTTCCAGCAATCAATGTATCTCTTAGTTGCAACAAATACTCAGCTTATTTTGTCTATTGATGACAAGGCACACAGCTTAGACTATAAGTAGGCAGTTGAGAGATAAAAAAAGTGCATAGAGGTAAGTCAAGTTAATGGATTGGTGACTGTGTGGGCTAGCACCTGAGGATAATAGGGTAGGATGTTTTGAGGCCTTTGTAGAAACCTATAAAATAAGTGGGCTAGTTAATTAGTGCAATTTGTGCTTGGGGTTTTGTTGTAGTTTCACTTTTCCAATAGAATGAGGGATCAAAACAAATCAGTCATCCTAAAGATTTTGAGAGCTAACACCAAAAGTGCAAACTGCTAGGCACCGGCAGTCCATTCACACACACACACACACAATAACTTGCAAAATATAATAAGAGTCTTCTATATCTCTGCCCTGAACATAGGACTAAGAAGCTACTGACGCACTGTTGGTACAGTGGGAATATGGTGTGGCATCTTACAGAAACAAACATGGCTGGTGCTGGTGCCGCTATGTGCCAATTGTCTGGTAATGGCCCATTGTGCTCACTGGCAGCACTTAGTTTGGTTATGACCGGCACGTGCTATTGGCGGCAACAGCACGTGATTCATGGTTGCGGCAGATGCTGGTGCCTTCCTTATGGATGTGGTGTGAGTTTAGTAATGACTGGCACATGTTACTAGTGGCAACAGCACGTGATTCATGGCTGCAGCTGATGCCAGTGCCTTCTTGTTGATAATTGGCACAAGGCGCGAATGGCAATGGTGCATGACCCACAGCCGCTGCCGGTGCCAGTGCATTGTTGCTGCGCAGCTAAGCAGGACTCCTTAATGATGACCATGTCTTTGGGTCCCAGCTTGTTCTCACTTGAGGATATTTTTGAGATTATACATGATATGGATATATACCGTGCACCAACAACTGCCAAGCTGGCATGACTGGCAAACAATTTGATGTGGCAGGTGGGGAAACAAGTCAGTATTTTCTTCTCCTTGCACACATCCTCTAGCTGATACTAATTACCTAGAATCATCGCTGCTCCATTGTGAGCAAACCAATGGTATGTCTCCTATGCCATACCAGGTGATCTCACTGATCAAAAATACTTGTCGCTCCACAGCAACAATTGGAACATGTCCTGTGGGCAATCTTGAAAAGGACAAAATGACAGAGAAATACTAAGTGGTTTTGTTATTCTTTCCCCTCTTACTGTGGCTGATGCCCTCTTTTAGTATTCAGGAGACCACAGAGGTCAGGAGTAATTTTGTCATATCAATGCCTCTCTGTTGAATGTATTTTTAAGGACACATATATATACTTGATTTTGTAACATACAAATTATAAATCTTTTAACCCTCATTTTCTGTGGCCATGAGTGATTGTGTACCAATGAGAAAGTGTGTGCCAGTGAGAAATGAGTGTCGGCAGCAGTCAATATTTGGCAACCTGCAGGACCTGAAGTTGCTGGCACCGGTGCCGTGTCAATGCTTTTGTGGTTTTCAGCCCTCCTAGTGTGACTGATGCACTGTTTTCAGATTCAGGAGAGCACAAAGATCAGGACTCCATTTGTCACATCACCAAATATAAATGTTTTAACACTCATTATTGTGTGCCGGTGAGAAAGTTTGTGCC
>JAFLHD010009000.1:0-19262 GCA_018856295.1 Blastosporella zonata
GGGGAGGGGAAACAAGAAAAAACAAAAAAAGGAGAGATATCCTTTATAAAAAAATTTTACCCTATAACTATAATTACTTACTTTTTAATTATCATTAACTCTACGGCTCTTATTAAAACGCCGCTAAATCAACACCTGTCCGCCTTGAAAGGCTAGGGACGATAATTAATTACTTCAGATTAATTTACCTAAAATAAGCCCAAGAAGATTTGAACTTCTACATATTTCTCATCAAGAAATTATTCTACCATTAAATTATAGGCTTTAATTTAAATAACTCCTATTTTTATACTAAACTACTTTTATATTTATTTCTTTAAATAGTCAATTAATTTTATTAATTTAGATTCTTTATAACTTCCCGTCCCTAGCGTAGCTACCCCCATCTGTCCTTCTAACTCCTTTTTAAGTAGCCCTGCTTAGCCCCCCCTGCAGCAGCGCAGCAGCTGCGCTGGAGAGGAGTGGAGAGGGTAAGTATCCGAGGAGGGAGGGGGGGTGGATTATACAAAGGTAGAAAGGATAAGAAAATATAAAATATTCAAATCTAAAGGGGTTCGGTCCCCGGGAAAAAAGTAGGTAAGAAATTTAATTATTTAATTTTGAGTAGCTATTTATTAGAAACTTCTCTAATTTTTCTTTAGAAGTTAAAGAATGAATTGAATTTTAAGATTAATTTAAATTGGATTGTTCATTATGTATCTTCCCCCCCTAAATCTATATTACTCTACTCTCAATTTTCATTTTATGCACTAATTTTAAACTAGTTAATGTTCAAGAATTAAGAATCTCATAATTATTATTAAGTTGATCAATTAATGTTTCAGTTTTAATGAGTTTGAGTTTTACAGTTGCTAGCTCTAAACCAAGAAATCAATCGGGTCAGATTTTCATTAAGAAGTAGTGTCGGTGATCTTACCGTTAATCTGGTTAAAAGCCGTCAAAGCTATAAGGTGGTAGAGAATAATTATTAGTTATAGTTATAACTTTTTAAATGGAAATCAACTCTCTCGCATCTAGGTCATGTCTTTTTATTTCTAACTTCAGGAATTTAGTCTGTCTGTCAAATGATCAGGTAGTCCGTGTTCCTCTAGTGCATTAAAGAGGGAAATTGTTTAGAAAATGAAATGCCCGTAAAAAAAGTACTAATTAAAATATGAAGCAGGTAATAAAAAATAGGAGGAGCTAATAAAGGTAATAGTAAAGATGAATATATATTCAATTTAGATGTTTTTTTTAATAAACTTTCCAAACTAATTGAGAAAAGTATAATGCTAAAAGCTATAGATAAAAGTAAGATTTCTAAGTAGCCATTTTTAGCCTATCAATTTTAATATTTATATATACCTAAAAGACTTATTCCGAGTAAAATAAACTAAATTAAATAATAATAGAAAGCTGTTAAGATTGGGGTTTCTATCTTGGCTTTTAAGTCTAAAAGTAAAGCCTACTCTTTATCACCTGAAAAAATTTTATTCTAATGAGGAAACAGATAAAGGTTAACCCTAATACAGTTATAGCTATAAAAATATGAATAATAGAAATATTAGAAAAATCGTAATCTATTGGTTTATCCGTAGTACCTAAAGCCTAAAATTTATTGGCCTTATACCAGCCAAAGCGAACCCTTAAATTTTAACTAAACCTAAATGTCCAATCTAGGCTACTAGAGCTTAATAACAGCAAGTCATGGTTTTACTAACTACCAAACCCTCAATTTTAACTTTTTAACTAATTAACTCTTTAACTCTTTAACTCTTTAACTATTTAACTAATTAACTCTTTAACTTTTTAACTATTTAACTAATTAATTCTTTAACTCTTTAACTATTTAACTAATTAACTCTTTAAGTATTAAGTATTTAACTCTTTAACTCTTTAACTCTTTAAAAAATAGATTCCTTTTACCTGAGAAATTAAAAGCAGGTTTTTAAACCTAAGAATAGAAGAGAAAGGTTGGGGGGGGGTTATGAACCTTGGGCTGGTAGCATTTTAAAGGCATGTAATGGAATAGGGCTGGCTAAAGTCCATTCTAGAGTATTGGCTGTTTTAGCTTCATTTTTTAATTGTACGTCGTTAGTAAAATAAGATGGTATATGCCAAGGGTTATTAGAGCAAGTACCTTGGTTAGCAAAGATATCGTAAATGATATAACCAAATAATATAGTAGCAACAACTGAAATTAATGAACCAAAACTAGATACTGCATTCCATCCTGCAAAAGCATCTGGATAATCTGGAATTCTTCTTGGCATACCAGCCAATCCTAGGAAGTGTTGAGGGAAGAAAGTAATATTAACTCCCAAGAACAGTGTCCAGAAATGAATTTTTCCTAGATAATCTGAATATGTTCTACCTACAATTTTCGGAGTCCAATAGTAGAAACCGGCAAATAGTGCAAAAACAGCACCCATTGATAACACATAGTGGAAATGAGCTACTACGTAGTAAGTATCGTGGAATGCAACATCTAAAGAGGCATTAGAAAGGATAACTCCCGTTAACCCTCCTATAGTGAATAAAGCTAAGAATCCAATTACAAATAACAATGGAGTATTATATCTTAAACTACCACCATATAAAGTTGCTCAAGGTTCAGCCTTCAACCATTTCAGGTTTAGTTAGCCTAGTATCTAAAATTAATAATTTTTATTAGAGTTTTGCTCTAAACCGTTACCGGCGATTTTGGACTATTCCTTATAATTTCATATAAATAAATTGGTCCCTCTTATTCGCCACGGAATCACCTCTTTTCCCTCTATTTCCTACTCCAACCCCCGGCTAGCTTCTCTCCGTAGGAAAACCCGCCTCCAGCTACGCAGGCTAGCTTCGCAAGAAGGACTGCTACGCGCTACGCAGGAGTAGCGGGCCATCCTGCTACGCAGGAAGGGCTCCCTCCGAAGGAGCTGAAGGACCGAAGGACGGGGTGGAGGAGCTTCGCAAGGACTGCTATGCGGGTAAAGCTCCTTTAGGACAGGTAAGGGTGGGGGTCAATCTGTGGGGAAGGGGTAGGAGGAATTTCTTTCTATTTACTTAGAAATCATGGAGCGTCTAGTCTCTACGCTTTTACACAATAGTTTCCTAATTATGATTTAGTTCGACGATTATCCTATAAATATTACTTATTCTATAAAATAGGACTTCCCTCGAGTTTGCCCCCTATACTTAATGTCACTTCCTTTGCCTCCGAAGGATCCGTTTATACCTCTAACCCTTAAAAAAGGTTTGTCTAGGATAAGGGAGCTATTCGTAGGGGGGGAATGCTAGTAATTATTTGTTAATTTATAATGAAATTTATACTTCATGCCAGGAATAATAAAATCTTGAATTTGAGGGTATAATTTTTTAATGGAGTCCGCAGTTAAATATAAAACAGGTAATCCTCTTTGAAAATGTATTTTACTTTCAATTTGAAATTTAATATAAAAAATATTAATAATAAAAACACACTCTTTAACAGTAAAACTTTGAGTTTGTAAATATAAACCTCCTCCTTTCAC
Source organism: Blastosporella zonata (assembly GCA_018856295.1). Classification (NCBI taxonomy): domain Eukaryota; kingdom Fungi; phylum Basidiomycota; class Agaricomycetes; order Agaricales; family Lyophyllaceae; genus Blastosporella; species Blastosporella zonata. Next base: position 3,498 of record JAFLHD010009000.1, read on the forward strand.
AAAAGAACCGTCACTCATAATTCAATAGGCTAAACCTTCATAAGTAATTAAATCATAAAAATCTAAAGGTATAATTTTTTTACCCTTAAAGTAAAATTTACGATATAATACTAAAAAACAAGGTAAAGAACGAGTAACTATTTCAATTCCTACAAATTGTTTTCTATTCAAATTAGTTTTAACTACAAAAGGGGAAGAAATGCAATAATGAGAAAGAAGTGAAAAAACGTTGAAAATAAACTCAGATCTTTTAATAGTTTGTTTAAACCTAAATTTAGCTCCATTATCTTTAGGGAATTTTTCTGCCATTAATAATTTACTACTCTTATTAATAGTAATACACCCGTCTGATACTAAAATACCTATTAAAGGGAATAATATATTATTAGGTAAAGATACCATATATTTTACAATACTGGTGTATTTCGGATAATTTATAGTAGAAGAAAGATTAGTACCATATAAAACTAGCTTTTTACAGTTTATATCCTCTTCCCCTAGTGGAGGTAAATAATTTTTATTTGATCTTGGAAATACATTTAGTAAATTTTCATTATAAAAGTTAAAACATTCTAGTACATTTAAGTATATTTGATTGGCCATATTTTTATTCTTACTAAAGGAATATGACAGCCATGAGAAGATTTTGATTCCTGTTGGAACCGCAATTACCATAGTAGCAGCTGTAAAGTAAGCTCTCGTATCTACATCTAAACCTACAGAAAACATGTGGTGAGACCACACTAAGAAACCTAATATTCCAATTGAGAACATGGCATAACTGCAAATAATAATAAAAATTAATAATTATTTTAATCTATTTGAATTCATTTCTAATTTCAATGTTTTAATAAAATCTAAACCTTCTAGTGTTAAATGTTGTTTTTGCTTAATAATATTTAAAGCCTTTTTAAAACAAATATAATCTTGATATTTTAAGTTAAAAATAGGATAAATCTCAAAGTGAGGTATAATATTAGATAATAATAAATTTATATCTTGAACTACAAAATCACATCTATGTGAAGAATTTGATCTTACATAAACAGTCCCACAATTAAAAAATTTAGAAAATAAATTCATAAGTTCAATATCTTTAATGTGTTGTGTAATCTGAAATCTACAAGACACTTGTTGTTTTAAAATAATACTATTAGAAGATCTAAAAACAATAGAAAAGCCCCCGTCACCAGCCACAAAGCCTGAAACCCAATGAGGATTTAAATTTAATGGTAATTCTACTTTAGGTCTTGTAACTGGTTTGATATCTGGATAATAATTTAAAACTTTTTTAGACATACCTCTATTAATAGATGCGTAATAATTTAATATAGTTAAAAACCCTGATTCACTTAAATGTTGTTTATTTGAAATCATGTTGATCACTTTACACCAAAGGTTAAAATCAATAGATTTTTTAGTTATAAGCGTATATTTTTTAAAATGGGGTATAATTACTTCATTTATGTATTGAAGATTAGAAACTCTATACACAGCTATATTTTTTTGTGATCTTAAATATACATTACCCACACCGAAAAACTCTTTAATTTGATATAAAATATCTACATCTTTAATATGTAAATTTATTTCAAATGATGTTCTTAATCTCCATTTATTTGTAGCTAAGATTTCAACGATGATAGAAAAACAACCCTCAGCATCCGTAAAACCAGTTATCCAATAAGGATTTATACCCTTTGTCACCATTTCAAATGGATAGCTTGACTTAGTAGAAAAAGGATTAGTAGAGAAATTATTAATTTTTATATTTAAAAACTTATTCTTAAAAAATAGTATAAAACTACTAAGATATAAGTAAATAAAATCTATATTTGTTGGACTATATCTTAATCTTTCTAAGTTCTTATTAATCAAATAGAAAGATCCTTCTTGTGCAGTCTCTGAGGGTCCAAGTTTTTTTATATTTAAAAAATATTTGTACTTAGTTTCCTGCTGATTACTTATTGTAATAACCTTAACTTTGTTACTGTAAATCAATTGTCTACTAGTATTTAAGGCATTAAAGCTTCCCAGCATATAAAGAAGATTCACATAATAATTAAATAATGTGGGCCTATTTTTGACCATTCCAATATACCCGAATATAGGTTTACCTGAGAAAGTTGAAACAATGTGACTAACTATACCAAATCCTGGTATAATTAAAATATAACAATAATTTTGATTAATCGGATAGTTACTATAAAATAATAATCTATTCTAATTAACACTCAAGAATTTAACAATCTTGTTAGGACTTTATCTTAAACTGTAGTATCTGTAGTATTTGTAATATTTGTAGTATAACTTTTTTGGTTCATTGTATTTTTTAATTTAATAATTTTTTCAATACCATTTTTATTTAAATGATCTCTATCTTGAATAATTAAATATGCTTTTCTTCATTTTAAATAATTAATGTGTTTACTAGATAATAAATGAAAGTAATCAAAATAATTAATAACCTTTTTAGCTGATCCAAAACTAGTAGATCCGTAGTAATAGGTATCTTGACTTTTTCTATATCCTATATTTCCTCCAAATAAATCTTTAATTAATAGTAATATCTTATCTTTTTTTTGATCAATTTGAAAATTCAATCGGATTTCTACTTTATTATTCCGATTAAGTGTTTTTATTTGGAAACTGGCATCCGCATCAGAGAATCCAGCTAACCAATGGTTTCTTAAATCTTTATCTAAATTTAATTTAAATTTAATATTTTTTATAAATTCCTCCCCGTATGTTCCGAAATAGAGTCCTACTTCCCCTCGGTAGTCGGTAGTCGGTAGTCGGTAGTCGGTAGTAGGTAGTCGGTAGAAACCCATTTCTTTTTGTGAGGGCTGGGTGGCAGAACAGTCTGTGGCGAGATCAGCAAATTTATTATGATTTAATATATTATTAATTATTTGATTAAATTTATTATCTGTTCTAATTTTACCATTTATTAAATTAATTACTTTTTCCAAACCTTTTCTAGAAGCTATAACTAAAATAAAAGCATTTTTATTTTTAACTTTTTTAACTGTTCCATAACCTAATCGTTCTTTAATGTAATAAGCTAAAGAAGCATCTAAAGAATGAAATACAATAACTAATTGTTGTTTACTACTAAAATGACCATCCCCATCTATTAAACCCGCTAAATAATGTCCAAATTGATCCTCATTTAAAGGCCTTAAATGTTTGGGTACATGTACAGATACCGTTTTAACATTTTCAGTTATTACTACAGTTTCGTTGCGTAAAGTCTCTGAGGTTCCATTTTTTACACTAAAATTGTTACCTGCTGATATACTTCTTTGTTTTAACTTTTTTACTATATCATTTAAGTGGGAGTATTTAAAACTAGTTGTTCGTAGCGAAGTAGTCCCAGCATATAGCAACGTTAAGAAGCCTATAATTTTGACCTCTGGATGCTTTTTCTTCCATTAGTTAGGTTAGAAGAAAAAAGGACTATATCTTCAACTTATTCCATCTATTTATAAAATCTAACCATGCTTTACTATGAATACTATTAGCTTTAAAAGCCTTTATATCACGTAAAGTAAAGTAATCTTTAATAAGAAATAACCTTTGTGATTTATGACTTCGACTAGTATGTGTTTTAAAATATTTTAACATACTTAATACATCTTCACGACTTTGTACTGACCATTGATAACAACCATTTTGAGCACTATCAAAATAGACACCTCCTCCAAATACCTCTTTATAAGGTTGTACATCTTGTAATAATTTATTTACTACTCTAATGCTTAATTGAGGACTATTGTTTTTCATACTCATTGTAATCGTACCATCGGCATCAAAAAATCCGGCAAACCAATTAGATTCTTTATCTAGTTTTATTGGATAAATAACAGAGATTTCTAGTTGTTGACAGACTCGATGTAATTGTTGAAGACGTGATGTGTGTCGAATATAGCCGTTAATACAATTGATAAGATTAATCATACCTTGTTTATTATGTAATCTATAACGAAAAGCTTTAGCACCTGATCGCATTTTTATACTTCCTCCAAGTTTATCTTGAATGTAACGTAAACAACGTAGATCTCCTAGTCCCATAGTAATTTCTAAAGAAGTATATCCTTTTTTACTTACTTGAAGACTACCATCCCCATCTATTAACCCGGCAAGCCATTCACAAAATGATTTAGAATAAGGTGCTACGCGTGTAGTCTCTGAGGTTCCTACTAGACTACTTTCGTGCCGTTGGTTACCAGCTGATTGTGTCTCTTTTCTTGCGAAGCACAGGATATTTTGACTTGATCGGGATTTATTAAATAAACCTCTTATGTTCGAAGTAACCCTGAGGGGTAACAGACATTCCCAGCTTATAGCGTAGTTCATATTCATATAAAATGAATCGGGCCGAAGTTGACCAAAGAACCCGTTCCTTAATATCTTAAAACTTTTAACTCTATTTAAGACACATGTATCATCTCTACTTTAGTGTCCCCTCCCTGCATTAGCAGATGCTTCTTTATTTATAATAACTGGAGCTTAGAACTTAGCAAGAGTTTAACTTCAGTTTCATAGATGACCTTGTGCATCAAGTATATCCCTTAGCAGAGAGGTTGATGAAAGGAATCGACTGTACATTAAGCACCCTTACAGGTACCCACTAATGACCCAGTCTGTAGCGGTTACTTAGATAACCGACGGTCTTGCCTTGAGGAGTTTTGACCATTTTCATTAGTGTTGCCAAACAAATTATAAAAAAAATTTGTTCTCATTCCCGGTAAGGACTGACTGACCATATCTAATTTTCTTCTAAGAGTTTTAATTAGACTTTATATCAGGACTAGAGTAAGATAGGAACTTTAATTCCTTAATTATTAAAGTCTTTGATAGGAAAACCTAAATACCATGTAAGAAATTCATCTTACTGTCAACACTGCTTTAATAACTTACATACCTTACGATAAACCTTACTCTTTGTTTCTATTTATTTAATATTAATTCCAAGTATTATTAACTTTGCTTGCTAAAAGTTTAAGAGAATATCTTAAAGTAAGATCAAGATGTTGTTTATCATTAATTTTTTTATGTAATTCTTTCCATAAAATATAACTTTTAAGTTTTTTAGTTCTTAATTCATATGTATTAAAATAATTAAATAATTTAGCAGTATCCGATAAACCATTTACTCTATAATAATAAGTAAATTTATTACTATGTTTATAGATTTTTCCTACATTAAATAAAGTTACAAATAATTCAAGAATTTCTTTATTTTCTTCACCTTTTTGGGCTAAATCAAAAAGAATATTATATCTATAAAGACCGTAAATACTAACACAAAAACAACCTTCACTATCTGTAAATCCTGCTAACCAAGCATCTTTTAGAGTTGGTTTAACTACAGAATTACTAAAATTTACTGGTTTAAATCTTAAAGTTCCTTTACTAGCATAAGCATTAAATGCTGACAAAAATTTTTCAAAACTTTTTAATTTTTGTGGTGTTACTATATTCTTATTGAATAATAAACAAATTAGATATAAACCTTTTTTATCTTGAACTACATATCTAGATGTTGATTGGCCTTGTTTAATAATTTTACCAAACCCTAAAACATCTTGAATCATATTAAGAACTTGAATATCTCTTGAATCTTGTGTAATTACAAAAGAAATATCACCTCGTTTTGCTACAATAAACGATCCATCTCCTTCAACAAATCCAATAAACCAAGTTAAAAATTTAAAATCAGGTAATTCTTTAGAATTACCAAATAATAATTTATATTGAATATTAAATTCATTAAAATAAAAAATATTATTGGAATAATTGGAATTAAGTACGTAGTTTGATGAAGTCACTTTTGTTTTTGATAAATATTCATTTGCGTTTAATGAATTCTCATTATTTTCATTAATAAAATTACAAAGATTCCATTTTTCGAAGAAAGATTGATAATTATAACAATTATTGTACAATAATACTAGAATTAACATTATAAAATTTGGTAAAAACAGATGCTGATATAAGATAGGATCACCTCCTCCAGCTGGGTCATAAAAACTAGTATTAAAGTTTCTATCTGTTAAAAGCATTGTAATTGCACCGGCTAAAACAGGTAAACTTAATAATAGTAAGATAGCTGTAATAAAGATAGCCCATACAAATAAAGGTAGTTTATGAAGTGACATCCCATTAGTTCTCATATTTAGAGTAGTACTGATGAAATTAATAGCCCCTAATAAAGAGGAAACTCCAGCCAGGTGTAAAGAGAAAATAGCTAAATCCACTGAACCTCCTGAATGTGATTGAATTCCCGCTAATGGCGGATAAACTGTTCATCCTGTCAAAATTAAAATATTTAAGTAAAATCTAATTATATTAGAATAAGGGATTTGTTTAGGCAATAAATTAAAAGTTAAAAAATATAAAATTTATTTCTTGTTCTTAATTAATCTTTTTTATAAAAATTGTTTAAATGATTCCAATCAAATTCAATTCTATTATTCATATAGTTTTTCAAAGAAAAAAGTAATTCACTATATTTTAGTTATTTATATAGTTTTTTAGTTTTAGTTTCGTGTATTTTACACCAATTTAAAAATCTAAATACTTAGAACTAAATAAAGGTAAATTATTAAGATAATGAATTAAAATAGAACAAGACTCTCTTCTAACTGTTCTTATTTCATAAGCTAATTCAATATAATTATTTTTCTTTCTTTCTATTATTGTTACATTATAAATTAATAAGAAAGTTTTTATTTCATTCATTATATCTAAATAGGAGCTAGAAAAAACTGAATCAGTTCTATGATATGTTTTTCTTTGTGAAATTCTCATGTAGTCTTTAATGCTATTACAAAATCCTTCTTTATTTGTAAAGAATTGACTGTAAAAACTACCATCCGCTTCTATAAACCATATAGCCCAGCGTTAGAACCTAAAGAACTTTAATCTAAACCTAAACTAGGAATAATTAACCTCTTTTCTCTATTATTCAAGCCTTGGTTAAGCCTATGGTGAGCTTCAATTTTAGGAGTTCTCATTTTACCATTACCATTAATAATATAATAGAAGCAATAAAGTACAAAGTTTTTGTATCTTGAATTAATAATTTTAAATAAGTATTATTTTTAGACCATTCCATTACCTCATATTTTCTATTAGTTTAGGGGGCTAAAGGTAAGTCTAAACCTACAAAAGTTATTTTAATTTTAGGATATAATTTACCTTTTTCAATTTTTAATGTACTAGGCCCTATTATACTACCATCACCTTCAATAAGATCTGCTAAATATGAACCTAAATTATCTTTAAAACCTTTATTAATGTGGTTTAAATTTGAGCTTGCATAAGTAGTAAAGGATAAAATTTTATTAGATTGTTTTTCATTAGAATAATTTTTATTAAAATACCTAAAAATCCCTATCTTACTTAATTTTTATTTTTAATATTTTTGTTATTAAAAAGGACTATATCTTCACCCAACTCTAAATATGATTGGGGCCTAACGTGTAGTCTCTGAGGAGCCTAGTATATAGTTTAAGTATATATTTAAACAATTATTGGTTTCCTGCTGATTGCCCAATCTTTAATATTTTACTAACTAAAGAAATAGTTTAGTCATTAAAGCCCTAAGGAATTTCCAGCATATGGTTAGGTTTATTTTATATTAATTGCTTAATACAGCAAGCACAGGAAAGTAAAGTACCTGCTCCGTTTTCTACTAAAGAACTCATAAGTAGTAAGATTAAAGCTGGAGGCAATAACCAGAACGAAATATTATTTAATCTAGGAAATCAATTTATATAAGTAATTTCTTACTCATTTGGACTATGTCTTCATCCAATTTTTTTAGTCTTTAATTATCTAGTATAATTAATAAATTGGAGCCTAGCGTATTAATGTATAAAAGTATACATTCCTAATATATTCTCAACTAGAAGTAAATATATTAAAGTCTCTGAGGATCCTACTTAATTTAAAATAGTATAAATCTTTGGTTTCCTGCATAATCTCCCCGTGTGTACTTAAATTTTAACAAATAAAAGTCGTAATTTACAACAAGCCTAAAAAAATAGGTTTAAGAGTATTAAATACCTGTTCTCTTCGTTTCTAATTTATAATCTTTCCGATCAAAATAAACAAATGCTTAGAGGAATTCCATGCATATAGCTAGGTAATATTAAATTTTCTTACGAAAATAGACGGCATTAAAATTTTTTTAAATGGTCCCAATTGAAAGATGTTCTACTTGCATTCATTTGGCTTTTTTGTTCATAAACTATTTTTCTACCTTCAACAGTCCTATGATTTTTATTAATAATTTCATTAAAAACAATTTTTCAACATAAATAATCTAATTGTTTGCTACTTAATAAAGGATAAGTATCTAAATACTTAATTAATAATTTGATAGAATTTTGGTTTTCAACTCTAATAATATAATAAGAATTTTTTATATTTAATCTTATTCTAGTTTGTAATTTTACAGTTAAAGCTAAACAAATTTTGTTTAATATTAAATTATAACTTTCATTAGTTTTAGGATAAATCATTCTTTGTTCTAAAGCAAATTTACAAATTATTTGTTTTATAGAATTTCTGATATAAAAAGAACCATCAGCGTCTATAAACCCACTTAACCAACTATCCTTAAAAATAGAACTATCATTAAGAGGTAATTTATTAATGTTCATAGAATGGTTTTTATTCATCCAATCAATTAATTTATATAATTGCTCTATTTTAGGAGTTCTAAATTTACCGTTAATAAGTTGAATTATATTACATAAAGTTTTTTTGCTTGTAAATCTTAATTCTATACTATTACCCATTCTTTTTACTATGGTACCTTTGCCTATTAAATTTAAAAGTTTTTCAGCTAAAGGTTTATCTTTAATATTAAATGTTATACCTAATATAACTCTATTTTGATTTGTAATAGATATATAACCATCCCCTTCTATTAAACCAGCTAAATAGGGACCTATATATAAACCCGAATTATTTAAATATTTTTTATTTTTTAGATTATTAAAATCATCACCTTGCTTTGTTGCATTCCTACTAGGGACTGATATTTGCAGTGGTGTACTGTAAGATGAAAAAGTAAAATTTCTAATTGAACTTAACCATTTATTTAGATTAAATTTTTTATTGTTTGCCATATCAGGGCTACCACAGTGGATAGGTAAAAAGTAATTACCACTAGAGATAGAACACTTCTCGCGAAGGTATCCCCTCAAAGATCCGTACGTGCAAGTCACCCTGCATACGGCTCACCCAAATGAATCATTCTTTGGTCCTGTTCTTCATCATATAAGCGAAGGGTTAACCATTGTTTGACAGCAATTCTTGCGTAAGAGGTGTTTAATGTTTATGTTCTCTATGACACCAGGAGTGTGTTAAGGCTAGGTTCTTTAAGGAAAACATACCCCCTCCTGACTTGATTGGTAAAATGTGGTGTATATGGACAGAGTTTAGATGTAAGTAGTCAAAGTCTATCCTCTTATCACATAGATGACATTTACCTTCTTGTTTTTTGTACAGTTTCTCTTTCAAAGTAGGGGTCTTAGAAGATGATAGTAAGGATATTTTCAGTTTTAATTTTATAAGTTCACTTATTTTATCTTCAAATGCATGTACATTAAGTAGTGTATTTGGGATTAAGTGTTTAATCGCAGCTACAATTGGGGTACTGTTGATTGGATTAAGTAAATATGCTATTCTAGTTATATCTTTATTACTAAATCTTGAACTAGATTTGCTAATTCCATATAGGACCCATTTATAATTTTTGAACATTCGGTATCCTTTTTTTACAGATTCATCTGGCAAAGGAGAGTTTTGGTCCACTGCTCCTTCTATGACGGTGTTTTTACGTAAGAAGTACATTTCAGCCAGAGCTATCTTTCCTAATGTTGGATGTTTTGCTTTAATCCACTCCCAAGTTAGTCGATATAGAGCCTCTTTCACCTTAGATCTGTAGTGTGAACTGTTATCTAGGTTGTAGTAGTTGGCCCACCCTCTAATTATTGGATTCAACTTTGTAATTAATTCCATAGCAGATAAATTTTGTGAGCTTTTGAATATCTCCTGTAACTTATCTATAAAGGTAATTACTTTCATTCTGTTTGGATACAAAGCTATCGCTCCCTCAGTTTGACGTGAGAAAATCATGGTTCTTCTAGATGACCATTTAGGATTAAACTTAAATGTATAACCTAAGAAGTCTATTTGAGCATCCTTCTGACTTAGACAGAATTGTTTTGTTTTTTGTGGAGATAGCCATAGACCTCTCTCTTTCAGGAATGAGTTAATAGCTGGAACAACGAATTTATCTAGGATATTTTTACTTCTAGTTATAACTACAAAGTCATCGGCGTATCTTATCAACCGAGTGGCTAGTGCGAATCTTCTGTATGTACCATCTCTAAGTTTAACTTGCATTCTCTGTTCAACAGATTTAGTTAAAGGTGAAAGAGAGTCCGTTACTGTTTTTTCTAGACCATTAAGGGTGAAATTTGCTAAGGTAGGAGAAATAATACCACCTTGGGGAGTTCCAGATAAAGGATCTATGTAGATTCCATCATCAAAGATTTTGGCCTTAAGCCATTGTTCTAACAATTTTTTCAAGCTAGGATGCAGGAAGATGTTGTCCATTAACCATTTGTGATTAATGTTGTCAAAGAAACCTTTTATATCAGCATCTAGTATCCATTTATCTTGATTTGCTCTCATAAGATGTGCGGATTGGTTTCCAACCTTGTTGAATCTTTTACTAATGGAAAATCGTACCTTTGTCAGGTCCGTTGTTTTCAGTTGATTTCGTACAGCGGCTATAGCCATCTTACAATCTCTGTGAGGTCTGAATCCATAGCTGTTTGGATCACTAGTCATTTCTACAAGAGGTAGAAGTACCAAGTTAATAAGAGCTTGTAGAGCTTTATCTCTTATTGTAGGAACACCTAGCGGTCTTTTTTCAGATTTACCTGGTTTGGGATTCCATACTCTTTTTATTGGAGAGGATATATATTTGTTAGGATGATATGTAGCTTCTCTTAGAGTCTCTACTAAATTCACGAATGTGTGTTCATCATCTTTGTTGTATTTTTCTGTGTCAATCCCCGGTGTTTGAGAACCAGCTTTAACGCTAATGATCATTACAGCATAATCACGGAAGAGTTTTGACCTGACAAGAACAAGTTGTTTGTCAAGGACTGATTTGTCATAGCACCCCTTTAGTTTTGCTAGTTCCACCAGTTCCATTTGTTTTTCCAATACTTCTTCTTGTAGAGAATGTAGAGAAGTAGGTTTTTTGGGCAGAGTAGACATGTATCTCGCTCTTACGAGGTCCTGGATATTGTTTCTACCCCCAAAAGGTTTAAGTAGAACCCCATTAAGGCTTATGGAATTAGGCAGTACACTTTTATGTTTATGAAGTGCCCTCTGAGTGAATCTTTCAGACCTGATTGCACCTTGAGTATCCAAGGCATTACCCTTGGCATTTGCTTGGTCCAATATCTTGCCCCCGTGCCAATTGTGATCTTCTGACAAAAGCTTTGAATTCTCACAAGTCTGTGACACCTTATTTCGGTCTGGCATTAAGATTATAATACTTAACTTTCCGGGGTTCCCGTGTTTACATTGTGATTGGTCCAGCAGATAGCTTGTACACCGTAGTGAGTTGTTTCCTGTGATGGTATATCCATTAGAGTGAATCCATAGGTAGATGGTTCCAGGTCTACTGATTTCTATTTTGTTGGATTTCAGTCCAGAGAGTAGATGACTGATTGTGGCTGAACCATTTTTAAAATGGAAATTGAGTTGCCCTCAACTCATACGAGTAACTAGACTAGGTAGGGTACTCGGGTATCTTTGTCTACTATTACCTTTTTCCCGTTTAGTGCTTCCTCACAACCATGCCTCGTTGGACATAATCGCAGCATTTAACCTTGACCCTTTCTTATTAATAATAAGTGGATTCACGGGGGTCATTAATCTTAGAAAAGAAGAATAATCAATCACAACGCGTCCACGTCGAAAGAAGCCTCCCACTAATCCAGGCATAACCATAAAAAAAATCATTATGAAAGCGTGGGCAGAAATAATTACGTTGAATAGTTGGTGATCTCCTTGTAGAAATTGTACACCAGGAGAGGCTAATTCCAATCTTATTAAAACTGAGAAGGCCGTACCAATCATACCAGCAAACACAGCAAAGATTAGGTAAAGAGTACCAATTTCTTTAGCATTCGTAGAATTAAGCCAATTCACCGTAAATTTTAATGGCTATCTACAGGGTTAACTTTTTTATATTATATAAATGGGCTGAGTTATTTTAGTTTAGGGTTAATCTTCCTTCTATAAGCCCCTCCCCTTTTTTTGTTTACTGCGTAGAGCTCTAGTAGCCCCTACTAACTCTCTTCCCATAACTCCTTTAAAAGCCGTTAGAAAGGGGGAGTTGGCATTGTTATAAACCCCAAAGGGTAATTAATAAGGAGGCTGGGGGCATAGGAGGATACAATGGGGGTTAGAGAATTATTCCTTTTATTTCACTAGCTTAACTTAAAAAAGGGAGGCGTTGCGCAAAGAAGGGGCAAAGGTAAACATTAAAAAGAGGGGGGGTTTTCCTAAGCTTTAGTTAGAGTAGAGTAGAGTAGACTAGAGTAGAGTAGAGTAGAGTAGGCTAGGGTAGAGTAGACTAGAGTAGATTAGACTAGAAATTTAGAGTAGCTATTTGGTAAGTCCAAGACTCTGTAAGGTTTCTACTGGTAGGGCTACATCAGTCTCAACCGAAAAGGCGAGAAGGCGAAGGTTATGGGCGAATAAGAAAACCCAAATGAAAGAAATAAAACTCCGCATTGCGTAGCTTGTACAGCTCTCTACCTTTCTTCTTTTAGCCTAATTTCTCACCCTACTACTAGTCCTCTATTGTTCGCTGTCCCTTATTTAATTTTATCCTGCGCAGTTTCTCGCTCCCTAATCTTAAACCCTAATAATGGAAAGAAAGACCTCAATAGGGAGGTAGGGTTTGCTTCTCTCTATTAGTCCTTTTATAAAGAGTAGTAAGTAGTAAGTAGTAAGTAGTAAATAATAAGTAATAAGTAGTAAGTAGTAAGTAGTAAGTAGTAAGTAGTAAAAATAAGGATGGAGTCCTAAGTGGCAAATGTTAAAAGTTAGACAATTATTATAATTAAAAGAAATTGTGTCCAGCTTTAACTGTAATACTGAAAGCACCTCTTTTATTTTTATTGGTATAAGTCGCAATATCTTTAAAATTAACTTTACCTGTAGCTGAAGAACCTCTTCTAATTGTTTTAACCGTTTGTTTAGGTACAATTTTATGAGTTAAAAGTCTTCCAGCCACTCTAATTGTCATACCCGAAAGGAAAGCAGGGATTAATACGGCTCTATTATGTTTTAAATTATTTATATTTTGAATAATAGTTTTTTCAAATAATCTTCTAATAATAATTCTTAATTTTATTTTATTAATCATAATACCTAATAAATTCACTAAAATATTACTATCATAATAAGGGTAGTGTGTTCTAATTAAATCAAATTCCACAGGTTTTTTAAAAATATTATTTAAAATTAAAGATAGGAATTTAAATTTATTTGGGTAAATCTTAACTAAAGATATATTAGATAATTTTCTTAATTTAACTCTAACACTAAGTTTAATTTTTCTAAATTTATTGTATTGTTTTTTAATGCTTTTTCTTCTTTTTAATGATTCTTCTTGTCTTAGTTTTTTTCGTATTAGGATTAGACCTAGATGACTACTTTTTCTTCGTAGTGTTCCAGCCGCTCCTTCACTCCCCTTGATTCCGTTGATGGCCAGAAGATGGTTTTTGTTCTTGTTTTTATTTTTAGGAGACTTAGCCTTAGACTGAGTTATACCTAGTCTGTTTGTTTTATTTTGACCATTAGTTCTTCGTTTGTGAGGATTTAATTTTAAATTAAAGAATTTTTTTAGTTTTAAAACATTCGGGATAATTAAGTAGTAAAATAACTGAACTATAATTTTATCCGGTGTAGTAATGAAAACAGGTTTACTAATTAAACAATACATAGATTTAAATGAAGCTTCTAATAAATTATAAATATTTTTTCCTGAAGTATAAATTTTATTACTTTCTTTTTTAAAATGGAACCCTATTAAGATATAATAAAAGATAAAAATCCCCTTACTTCTCATATTATAAATACTCATTTCTTTTAAGTAGTGACTAAGTACCGGTCTTTGAACTAAACTGACTTTATTTTGGCTTGCCGTTGCTGTTGCTTCGCTAGTTTGTACCGCAGGTGCCAAGGGGCTGCTTTTCCGAAGGACAGATGGGGCCAGCGCTGTCGTAGCTGTCGCAGAACTCTCTCCTTCTAAAGATTGGGGACTTAGACTGCTGTTTTCAGATACGCTAGTGCTAATTAGGTTCAGTCTTTGTACTGCTTTGGGGCTATAATCTCTTAAAGTAATAGGTAGAGATGCTAGGTTAGGGGCTTTAAATCCCTCCTTCGCCTCCGTATTTTTTACATCGAATGAACCGAAGAACTTTTTATATCCAGAAATAAAAAAATCCATTGCAGTAAAGTCAGCGTGAGCGTCGGGTTGTCTTACATTATTAGCAAAAATAGTTTCTTTAAATAATCTAGCATTTTTATTTTCGGGTTGTAATTTTTTTTTCAATTCAAACTCCTTTAAAATACTTAAAATCTGCGGGTTTACCTCTTTGATAGTTGGTAATGGTTTCTTAAAGTTAGCATCTAGAATTTCTTCCGTTGCTTTTGCTATTCCTCCATTTTTCATTTCGTTAATATTTTTAATATACTCTTCTTTGGTTAAAATTAAATAATTTAGATTCATAATTAAAGTAATTCCTTCTTTTAATAAATTAGCTATTAATTTTTTTTGTAAAATCATTATTTTTTTTTTATTTAATATTTCGAGACCTGTGGACCCGATATTTCCCTCTATTTTGGCTTTTGGCATATTCAGGCTTCCTTTAGCTAATACATCTTTAATTCTTAGTATCGACGTTTTTTTTAAATTTCTCAACATATAAGAAACTTTTACAAAAGGTTGAGCTTTTAAGATTCTTTTAGGCATAAATAGTCTAACGTTCCAAATAAAAGTATTATATTTTAAGTCTAGCATTAATTTAGTGATTATAAAGGTATATCTATTAATTCGTAATGTTAATAAATAGAAATCTTCTTTATTACTTATCTGGTTAATCCCTAGATCTTGATTTTTTAATGCTTGTAATTGACCTAACTCTGTAGAAAGGGAGACTGTGGATTTGAGATTTTGTGTTTTTGCGAATATTAATTTTTCAGTAGATGGCAATTGAGCATTTAAGTTTGAATAGTGCTTAATTTCCTCAACGTAATTTCTTGTTCTAACCAACTGTTTTGACCCTTTTGCTAGTAGACTTGCATTTTGGATAAAAAAATTTCTAGGTTCATTTAATTCTAAGTTTTGATTTAGTTCTCTCATTTTGTTTTCTTTAATGGCTAGAGGTGCTCCCAAACCTTGAAAGATTCGCGCACTGTCTTGTACTTCTTTCTCCGTATTAAGGGTTATACCTTTTTTAATGTTTACCTTATCCATTCTTTGATTAGCTTTCGTTGCTCTAAGCTCATTATTAAGAAATTTAAGGTTTTCATTATAGGTAGCTTTGTTTAATTCATTATACCTGTTGTTCATGGTTTTAAAAATAGTAGTAGTAATAATTCTAACTAAAAACTGATACTCTTCAAGTCCTACTTTGCCTTGCCTTG
>JAFLHD010000216.1:0-10747 GCA_018856295.1 Blastosporella zonata
TGCAGTCCAACCCTCCTACGTTCTCTTGTACCAATAGCTAGGAGCTTGGGGGAGTCGGTGGATAAGGGTCGGACTCCGGGGTTTAATTTAAAATTTAATTCTCTTAGTTCAATGGTTAGAACTGCATTCTTCTAAAGTGTTAATTTTGGTTCGAGTCCAAAAGAGAATAATAAAAACTAGATATCACTTTCTTTTCTTTTACTATCCCTATTTAAATAGGAGTATTAGGACTCTTTTTAACCATCTTTCCTAGCTCTCCTAAGGCCGTAGTCCTCCGATTAATTAAATTTACACTACTAGATCTGCCCTTTCCAATCACCCGGATCTAGAGCTACTTTAATACCGGCTACCTTGGTAAGCGCGCAGCACCCTCCCCTGTCCTTCTCTCGGCGTAGGAGTAACTCCTTATTAATTTATATCAAGGGCTTAGGAGGACCCGGTGAAACAGGGTACCTGCCCTTCTGCAGCATCGTCAAGGGTATCAGCAAGCTCCTATTAGGGGCTACAAGGTCGTAGGGGGTGGTAGCAGGTAGGGGATAAATAGTATAGACTTAACCTTCTTAAATTACAAAAATATTCTGGCTCCAGTATTAAATATATTAATTTTATTTTGATTATCTAGGAGTACTTATTAAGCTAGCCTGAGTAGTTGTACCTGTTTCTGGTGTTGTAGGTTTGGTGGTTTATTTGTTGCTTTAATTATTTATTATGTTGCTTTTAGAGGCTGAGGATTTATGTTTACGTTGAGGAGGAGTATTTTTAATTAACACTTACACTTAACACTTAACACTAACACTTAAGACTAACACTAAACACTAACACTTAAGACTAACACTTAACACTAACACTTAACACTAACATTTAACACTAACACTTAACAGTAACACTTAACACTAACACTAATATGGTGGAGTGCATCTCTCCATAACTCCTTAATATTATCTAATTGGACTTAGCAGGAGCGCAAGAGGGGCGGAGTAGCCTCGCTAGAGCTTGAAATAAGCAGGTGGTGGAGTCTGGAAATGTGGTAGTATTAGGAGTCCATCGGTAGGTGTAGGCAGGCGAACTAGTAAAATTTAGGCACAGCTGTGATATGAAAAATACTTTAATTTTATTTTAAGAGTTAAATAGTCGTAGTGTAAAGGTTCTGTTAGGATAAAGGTTTGTTTTATAATCGTATTCCTTAACTATATAGCCTTTATTGGTAATAGCAGTATGGATTTGTTAAGGTGAGATATTTCGGGCTTATGTCTCATTGGTTAAACTTTATTATCTTTTGTTTTATTTCATTTTGTTCTAGCTAAATTGAGGTTTTCTTCCTATACCTCCTCCTTCTGTTCTACTAACTCTAAGGGTGTAGGGCTAAGTAGTAAATATTTACATTCGATTTAATCTAAGATTGTCCTATTACAATACTATTTTTATTTTCGTTATATGTTAAAGTTTTTATATTTTATATGTTTATTTAATGCCTACTCTATATTATAGTCCAGGTGAAGGAGTTAAAGATAAAGATGCAGATACAGATATATTTAATTCCGTCCTTAAAGTAACTATTCCTTCTGTAGGGGGTAAAAGGTGCCAATAATAAGTATTCTTAAATTAAGGGGTAAAAAAATAATTAGTAGCTGGTATTGAACAGGGTGGAGGGAATTGGAAAAGTTATTCTAAAAATAATCAAGTCTAGAATTAAATCAAGTTAAATGGTTTAAATCATTATCTAATGAATCAATTACAAACAAAGGAGGAAATAATAGTTTAAAAGTACTGATCATAAGCGTGAGTTAGTTTCTGAGTGAAAATTATAACAATTTAATTAATACTAGTCCCATTGATATTAAAAAAGAATAATAAATTAGATTCGAACTAATAAACTATACTTAGGTAGTACATTGTTATACCCTTTTACTATAACTATTTGATTATTTAAAAAGTATAATTCTCTCTGTTAAGCCTTTTAACTAATTACCCTTTGCTGGAGGTTAAATTTATCCCACTACCCCTATCTTTTTCCCTAATAGCTAGAACAAGAACAAGAACAAGAACAAGAACAAGAACAAAAACAAGAACAAAAACAAGAACAAGAACAAGAACAAGAACAAGAACAAGAACAAGAACAAGAACAAGAACAAGAACACAAAATTATTCCCCTTTGCTTTACTACTCTACAAGTCAAGGCTTTTACCAATTACTAAGATGCTACCTGCCAAAGTAACTCTTAGAGTCTTATAATAAATTCCATCCTTATGGGCGTAAGACAGTCTTCAAAGCGTAGCCACCTCTCCCCCTAATAGACTGACTCTCTCCCTGTGATCAGAATAGGTCTAGTATTACAAAGCGTAGCCTCCGAATGTAACCTTTCACTTTAATCCTTAGTCTCTACTAGTATTTCTATTTCATTAAACCGTAGCCTGTCCTCTCCTTTTTATCCTTAACTCTCTGGCGTACGGTGTAGCTATTAAGTAAAAAAGGGTTAAATTTTAAGTTTATGTGTTCAATACAATGGCAAGTAGTAGGGTAAATCATTAGCGTTCGTAAAATCTTTCTCCATTATAATTATAAATAGTAATAGTAATAGTAATAGTAATAGTAATTTTAACCAAATCATCATTTTTTCTAGCACCCCCACAAATACCTAAAAATAAAATTCTTGTCTAATAAAGGATTCTAATGGTCCCTTGATCTTTTTTATTCTATGTTTTATCCTTAGAATAGCCTTAGCCTAACTTATATACAGAAAGACTAGGAAATGTTCTATGTATATTACTGAAGTTTACCTACCTTAAAGTAAGATCTGCTTAATTATTTCTCAACTTATAACAATCCTAATACAACTTTTACTACTAGTTTAATCACTCTACCTACTCCCCACAAATAAGACCCCACCATTGCACCCCTGTCGATGCTACCCCCTTGCCGAAGGAGACACCATCTCTCCTTATTACACCTTTTTAATTTATAACTTGGACTTAGCTGACCCCGAAGGTACAGGACCTGTAGGACCCGTAGGGCTGCTTCTCTCTATTTCTCCTTTTTAAAAGTACTTACTAGGTAAGAAGGGGAACGGGCGGGGTTTGGGATAAAAGAGGTGTTACAATTATTAAGGTAGCACTGCGCTCCTGCGGACTCTCTTCCTTTGCTTTTCCTTTTGATCTCGTTATGTAAAAAATGGGCAAGGGCGGCAAGGAATTTTAGTTTACCTATGCTCACTTTAAGCAACCAAAACAGAGGGGTTAGTCTTTTAGTCAATATAAAGGAGTTAAGGCTTACTTCTTAAAAAGTAGTTCCTACGGTTAGTCCTTAATAAAGAGTTAGTGGGGGGGGGGTTAAATATATTATAAGGTTTAAATTACTAGTTATACTCTAAATTCTGTCAGTTTAAGATATAATTGCTATGCAGTATTAAACTATAACAACTCAATCGACTCTAGGCTACCTGATACTAATGTAAATAAACTTAACTATTTTTTGTAAGTCTAGTCTTTTTATTTATGTTAAGGTCATTAACAGGGTAAACGACTAAGATTAAAGAAGCCAAGTAAATAATTATTAGTCTTATTTCAGAGAACATAGAAGTATCAATTAAAACAGGAGCAAATATTAAAAATAATAAAGATAGTAAACCAATAGTAATATATAAAGAATAAGTAGTTATAACACCTGTATCTAGTTTAGCAATATTATTACCTGTTTTAGTGAAAGTTTTAGTTAATCCATAAGGTCCTAAAAATTCTATAACTCCTCTATCTATTTCTTTAGATATAGTATAACCGATTCGTAATCCATTTGAGATAATATAGTGGTTATAAATAACATCAAAATAATATTTTCCATTTAAGAAACTATATACTTTTCTACCTAATTTATTGTCTGTAAGATTAATTAAAATTTCAGGTGTTTTGTGATACATAAAAATTGCTAATAATGCACCTGTAAAACTAAAAATAGCAGGCAATAATTTAATTATAGGATTAAGTGAGAATTCAGCTTCAATGATAGAGATATTATTAGGATGTATAAATAAAGAATTACCAAAGAAATCCGAACCAACTCCTACAAATAAATCCGAGAAAACATAACCAAAAAATATACTAAATAAAGCTAAAACTAATAAAGGTATTATTACAGCTAAATTTGATTCATGAGAATTTAAATAAGATTCTTTTTGTCCATTTGCTGTAGTTAAGAAAACTAAACTAATTAACCTAAAACTATAAAAAGCGGTAATACCAGCAGTAACTGATCCTAATATAAAGGCATATAGTCCACTAAAACTATAAACACCGTAAGCTAATTCTAAGATTAAATCTTTACTGTAAAACCCCGTTAAGAAGGGAGTAGCTAATAAACTAAGAGAACCCACTAACATTACTGAATAAGTAAAGGGTAAAAATTTAATTAAACCACCCATTCTTCTTACATCCTGTTGATCTGCAAAAGAGTGTATTACAGCTCCAGCCCCTAAAAACAATAGTGCTTTGTTTGAATAGGTAGGACCTTACGGTCTTTCCCCTCATAAGAACCGTACGTGCGACTTTCACCGCATACGGCTCAATCTTTATAAACAATATAATAATATATATATAATTTTAATTTTTAAATGATTTTAAATAATACTTATTTTCTAATAATATGTTTTTATCTAACATAGAGTTTAATTTTATATGGCCTATTTTTAATTCTTTCATAGCTAAGGTTGTACTATTAAATCTCTGGATTTCATTTAATTTAATATCTAATAGTACGATTGATTTTGATTTTTTTAATTTAGTTAGATCACTCATTGGGTTTCTTTTATAAACGGTTCCCTGAGATTTTAATCTTTTCCACTGTAATCTAGCACCTTCAGACATTTTTTGGATTGTTTCTAAAGTTCTTTTTTTACCGTAGTAATGATGCTTTTCTCCTAATTTACCGTTACTAATATTTTTCCGATGTTCCTCAGTTAAAATTTTACCTTTTTTGGCTAAACTCATTAAATTTTTAGACTGTAAAGTATGTTTATTGCCTTTTCAACTGTTAGAAAATTGGGATAAATTTAAAGTATTTTTACTATAAAAAGGACAATGAAATAAAATATCTAACCAATATTGTTCTCTATTAAGAAGAACTTCATTATTATCTATAACTTCAATAATTTGAAATCCAAAATTAGACCAAGAATATTTATTGACACAACTATAAAATTTAGGATGCTTATTATTTTTGTAAGATTTATAATGAGTATTAAATCTTCTTTTTAAATTCATAGCAGAACCTATATAACATTTAGAAGGATCCTCTAATAACCAGATTAAATATATACCTGAACCTAAATTAGTTAAAGCCTCATTAATTAATTCATAATTTTTATCTACATTAATAAATTTTAAATTAGGTTTAGCTAAAGGAAAATTAAAATTACAATGACAGTTTAAATCATTAAAATTTAAAGTAGAAAAATTATTTGTTCCTTTATTTTTTTTAAAATATAAATCATATATTTTATTTTTTCCTAATTTTTTATGTTTTTTTGTAGCCCATAACCAACATTTATTATGTATGTAATTTCTGATAAATCTTAAAAATTTATTATTAAAATTACGTTTTTGATTATATTTATTAATTAATTTTTTTAATCTATTTAATATTACCTCTATAGGTAGATTAGATTCAAATATATTATTACAATCTTTTTTAAAATCATTAATTGAAGCTATATAATATATATATATATACAATACTTTATAAAAACAATATCTAATTCAGCATTCTCACGAATTGGTTAAATTTAACCTATCCTTGGCATTACCCAAGGCTTTTGCTTGGTAGATTATCCTGCACCCGGACTGTAAAGTATAAAATACTTTCCAAAAATTTACTTTTGGTAATTTCAACAGTAGATAAAATATTACGGGCTTACCAACCTTCAACATTTTCACAATTTTTACAATAATTTTATTGTATGAGGGTAAGATTCTCTCTATTCTGCATTTATTCATTATTTGATGAACTTTTATAAAAAAACTTATAAAAATTGGTCCTTTATTTATCTTCTCCTGAATAAATATTTCATCTGACCTGTTAAGGTCTATAGAATAAAAATTTTCAATCACGTTATTGCAGTTTTGATAAGAGTTCACTCTCGTTAATCTTTCTCATCTTAAATATAGTTTAAATTCTGACCATATACACGTCCTTATATGACCCTTAAATATATTCTTTAAATCAGGACCGTATTTAAAATGAAAATGCCTATGTTGTCATACGAAGAAAGCGTGATTTACTGTATGCATTAAAGCCACATTATATTGACTAAGCCCAATAGCCATCATCATATCAATAAATATAAATACTTTCGTAAATATTTGGACTATATCTTCATCTTATTTGAGTATTAACTATTAAACCTTTGTCCTTCTTTCCTTGGCCTCAATTTCAGGTATCTTAAGCAGAGAGAGGCAGCACCTAGTGCAGGACGCCCAGGCAAAGCAAGCGCTAATAAAAATAAGAGCTTCACGTGTAGTCTCTGAGGAACCCACTAAAATTATAAATATTTATATAAATTAGTGGTTTTCTGCTGATTGTCCAATCTTTAAGATTTTCACTTTAAGTACTTAAAGCTCTAAGGAGTTTCCAGCATATAGTGAAGTTTTTTTAGAACATATGATGAAAATTATATTTTTTTGTTTTTTTTATTTTATTTTTTAAATTTAAATTTTATTATAATTATAGCGTACGCTGTATTTTTTATTGTTTTTTTGATTTCAACAACATTTTATAATTAATATTGTTTATAGTATAGTACAAAAAAAAAGGTTTCTCTTTATCCAGTTTATGTCTAATATAACCACTTTTTCTATTAACGAATCTCTCCATTATACGTATACCTTCAAATTCCATTATAAATCTAGAGGTATCCCAATCATAACAGTAAACTTTTTTTTTCCGAGCCCCATTATAGTTTAACTGACTTTCCTACATAAGATTTATTATTTATTTGATTTACCCATAAATAAATACCTTTTTTATTATAATATTTTTCTTTAATAAGTTTTCTATTACTAAAATTAAAATCACTATATTTATTTAAGTATTCTTTAGAAGATATAAAAATTTTATCTTTGGTTGATTTAAGATCTAAAGAAACCTTAGCTAATTTTAATCTTTTAGATTCAATAATATCCTCCCTTGCCACAATGGCCGCGCCCCAAGAGGTGTAAGTACGAATATGTCAAATTTTGTTAAATAATGATTCAGAGTATAGCGTAGCGTTTGTTTTTAGATATAAGGGCTTGCACAGAAAAAGAGAAGATTGAACTAAATATACCCTTTCTCAAAAATCTCCTTTTAATAGTGGAGTGTTGAAAAAAATAGTATCACTTAAGCTAATTCGCTCTCATACGAACAAGTAAGAGTTAAAATTAAAAAATAAAATTAAAAAAAATATATAAAACTATAAAAAATTTTTTGTTATTTGTTATATCCTAATTGAGAGATTGTACTAAAAGCAATTATTCGTTTTAGATCATTTGCTAATAAAC
The DNA here is from genome assembly GCA_018856295.1 of Blastosporella zonata. Taxonomy (NCBI): domain Eukaryota; kingdom Fungi; phylum Basidiomycota; class Agaricomycetes; order Agaricales; family Lyophyllaceae; genus Blastosporella; species Blastosporella zonata. The sequence goes on from JAFLHD010000216.1 coordinate 7,524, forward strand.
CACAAGTTGCAGCAAAGAAGGCTGTACTCGACCCAATTAAAGTTATAATTAAAAGTACTGTGGGAGTATACTCTAATATAGGTGAACATCTTAATAGTAAATAGATACCAGCCGTTACAAGAGTAGCAGCATGTAGTAAGGCACTAACTGGAGTAGGAGCCTCCATACTTCCAGGTAACCAAGAGTGTAAAGGTATATTAGCACTTTTAGCTAAAGCACCCCCTAGTAATAATAAAGCAATTAAAGAAATAGCTGTTTCATTTACATAAGGCACTAAAGAGAATACGGAAGCATAATTTAAAGAACCAAATACTGCAAATAAAGCGAAAAATCCTATGCTCATTAACATATCACCTGTTCTATTCATAGTAAAGGCTAACATTGCGGCCTTATTAGCTTGTATTCTAGTAAAGTAATAATTAATCAGTAAATAGGATACAACTCCAATGGCTTCCCAACCTACAAACATTACGAAAAAATTTCCACCACAAATTAAAATTAACATACCACCAGTGAAAGCTGATAAATATGAGAAAAATCTTTGATTGTGAGGGTCTGCAGATAAGTAATCGATACTATATACGTGGATTAAAGTAGAACAATATAACACAGCTAATCCTAAAGAAACAGTCAGTTGATCAAAATAGAATTCCCAAGATACCAATAATAACTCAGAATCTAACCAAGAACCTAAGTTAATATTAACAGGACTATTTGAAATACCCACTTCATAAAAAGCAACAGTCATTAGTACAGAAGATAAAAATAAACAGGTACAAGTAATAATATGTGAGCCAGTCACACCTACTTTTCTACCCATGAAACCCGAAACAATTGATCCTAATAAAGGTAATATAATAATAGATAGATACATTAAGTTCTTAATGATATAGTTCCTCTTAAACGATAGTAAGCAACTAAAATACTTAAACCTATAACAGATTCTGCTCCAGCAATAGATATAATGTAAATACTAAAAGTTTGACCTACATTATCATCAAAACCGATAGAACTTATTAATACTAATAGCGTTACAGCTAATAACATAATTTCTATGGCTATAATCATAAGGATAATATTTTTTCTATTTAGTACAAAACCTAATATACCTATTAAAAATAAGAATAAAGAAAGATTCATAATTTTTGTTTTAATGTTCTTTTTAGTAACTTTTAATAATTGAGTTTTTATTTATAACTAAATTCGCCACCCTTTGCCCTTTACCATGGGAGACTTGTCCTGGAGTGCTAGACAGTAGTACTATTTTATAAGCATAATCCCACCTTTCTCCTTGCTCCTTTATTTATAGTTCTTATAAGGACTGGAGATTTAATAAGGCCCGAGGAGATGAACAGTAATTTGGCTTATTAACTTTAACCCCCTTGCCTATTTTATACCGAAGTAACTTTAAGGTCTGGATCCGCTGGAGTGTTTCCTTTAAAGGAGTTAATAGGTTCCGTTGGAGCAGCAGGGGGAAAATAATTGTAACAATACTAAATACACTAGTACTTCCTCGGCTGCAAGGGTAGATCTTAATTTGTGAGGCTAACTAAAGAGAAATGAGACTTTGGCTTTATTTGCTCTATTAACACTCGCCTTTTAATTTGTTTATCTTGCAGATGCTCCCGAAGGAGTTACACCTTTTTAATTGATTTTTGGCGTTAGATAGGACTACTACTTTTCCGGCGACAGTTGTGATGTTATAAGTTATAATAAAAAGAAATATCTACATTATTGGGGGGTTTGCTCCGTTTAATTAATACTTTTCCTAGTTACTCCCTTTTTAAGGTTTAATTTTAATTTAGAAGTCTGAAACTTACCACACTTTCTCGTCTTATTTTAAGAATTCCCTAAGAATTTGAGGTACATGTACATACTTTAAAATTTAACTTAGTATTTGAGGTACATATTTTAAGATTTAACTTAGTATTTGAGGTACATATTTTTAGGTATAATTTGGCCTTTTAACCTTCTTTCACACCAATAGATCTTGGACCCCACGGACTGTTTATCTCCTTATGGCTCCTTTTAATGAAATAGGGATTAGAGGTAACGAGGCACTGGACCACGGGACCCCTGGACCCCCTTTTCAGACTAACTCCTTTTATATTAAGGTATAAAGGGTAAAGGGTGGAGAGGGGTCGTAGGAGAGCCGCCTCTCCAGAGGTTATAAAGGATAATAGTTAGGAGTCGGTACTTAGGTTAAAAATAAGGTAAAAAATATAGTAAACTTTGTGGTTCTAGGATTAAGCCTCGGTTAGGTAGCCCTTAAAGAGTGCAGGGTCCAACGGTAGTGTTGCCCTAGTTTAAATTTATACAGTTACAATAGTAAAAGATAAATAGGTTTTGTTTAGATGCTTCGTACTCTGATCTTAGGCTTATGTTTTAATTATGCACCACCCCAGAAGTATACAGCTACAAATAAAAATAACCATACTACATCAACAAAGTGCCAATACAAGATACTTGCTTCAAATCCCTGGTGGTGTTCTTTAGTCAATTGGTAGTTGATTATTCTAATAAACCCTACTAAGATGAATAATGTTCCTATAATAACATGTAATCCATGAAGTCCAGTTGAGGCATAAAAGGCAGAACCGTATACACCGTCTGACATAGTAAACCCTGCTTCGGAGTATTCGAAATATTGTAGGGCCGTAAAGATACCAGCTAAAATGATTGTGATAAAGACTCCATCAATTGCAGCTTTTCTATTCCCAGCTATTAATGCATGGTGTCCATATGTTACAAAAGCACCACTGCTTAATAATAAGAAGGTATTTAGTAAAGGTATAGCAAAAGGATCTAACGGAGTTATCCCTAAAGGAGGCCAAGATCCTCCGATTTCGATAGCAGGTGATAAGCTAGAGTGGAAAAATGCCCAGAAAACCGATAAAAATGCAAATATCTCGCTAATAATAAATAGTATAACACCTAGCATTAAACCATTCTTCACTTCTTTAGTATGGTGACCTAAATAAGTTCCTTCTGTAATAACATCTCTAAACCATAATGTCATACCATAAGTAGTTAAAATGAAACCTAGAGCTAGTAATACACCTCCGTAATTAAACCCGTGAATGTAAAGAACTCCTGCTATTGCCATGTTCAGTAAAGAAAAACTTAATAGAATAGGCCAAGGAGAAGGATCCACTAAATGGAAAGGAAACAATTGAAATTTATTAATAGATACTTTCATTGTAAGTGTTGTGTTTTGTGTTTTT